>RJWM01022286.1:0-33949 GCA_004363535.1 Dasyprocta punctata | reverse complement strand
TCCCCTCCCCTCCCCTCCCCTCCTCTCCTCTCCTCTCTCCTTTCCTTCCCTTCTCTTCCTGTCCTCTTCCTTTTCCCTTCTCTTTTACTTTTCCTTTCTTTTTTTCTTTTCCTCTACTGTTTCTTTTCTTCAACATTCTGTACCAGACACTACTGTATCTCATCTGATGAGTACTGTGTTGTGAAGATTTTCTTGTAACACTCATAAAAAGATTACTTGGTCATTATAGTATATATTACTGAGGAAATATTTATGTTTCAAATGTTTATCTTCAATTATATTCTAATTTTTATTTTAGATTGTTGTTGGCATATCATCAAGCACCATTATACTTTTCAACTTATTATTTGCCCTTCTCTTATCTTCTGCTAGTTCATAATGAGAGAGAATGAGAAAATTTTGATAGGTTTCATATGGATATTGGATTGTGTTTTTAACAGTGGAAATAAATGTTAGGACATTTAGAGTATTTTTTCAAGATTTCACTTATTCTCAAAATTATTCACAGTGTGACAGCAAGAGTGTTGAGCAGGAGGAAAGAAAATGCTGACCAATAGTCCAGTTATTTGGATTTCATCATCATCATCATCAGTATTATTACTAAATGAGTCATAGTTCAGAGGAGAGCAAAGTAGATCACAACTTGGTTACTTTTCTCTCATTGTTGAGACAAAATACCTGACATCCAAAATTAAGGAAGGAAAGGTTCATTTAGCTCACAGCTTGTAAAGCTTTCAGTCCATAATCAGCTGACTCCAAAACAGGGCAGCCTGGCACAGGGGCACCACTTCAAGGTGGCAGAAGACAGCAAAAACTGCAAGAGCAAAAAGTGGGGTGAGCGAGCCTCTTTTCTTCCCTTATACTGTGTGCAGGCTACCCGCCTTGTGGTGGATGTAGCGCTCATACCATCTCTCTGCTCTCCTCTTGCACACGCTTAAGATGTTTACAAAGTGAGGACTCTGGCCCCCTGCTGAGTCATTAGTTAAACTTTTAAACTTCTCAAATTGGCACTATGTGTAACATCCCAGAGGGGCCAGGACATGTACTCTACACCCCAGGATGTAGAACTGCCAAGACCTTAGGTAAGTTTCTAGACTATAATAGTTGACACAATGTACCAACTATTATAGATCATCTATGAAATGCTTTTATTGATGGTATCTGTTCATTCTCTTGGTCTTTTCCCATCACTGGAAGATGCCATGATAGATCTAACAGGACATTAGAACATGTTTTGGAAAAATGAACCACCAAGAGAATAGACACCCTGGTATCAAATTGTATAATGCACTAGCAAAGCACTTATCTGTTAAGCAATACAAAAATTAACAAGTTAAAGTTGCTTATAAAGGACTCTCCAATGCATCAGTTTTAAATATCTGTCTATTATCTATCTATCTATCTCTAGCTATCATTTATCACTGGGCATTTGAGAAAAGCCTCCACATAAGAGGCAAAATTACCAGTGAAATAAATGTAAGAGCTGGGTATAGTGGTGCATGCTTGTAGTCCCAGTACTCTTGGATGCTGATGTAAGAGGATTATAGGTTCAAAACCAGCCTGGGCAATTTAGCCATTTAGCAAGAACTTGTCTCAAAATAATAAAGACAGCTTGGAATGTAGCTCAATGTAAAAGCTCTGATTTCAATCTCCTTGAAAGAAGCAAGGAATGAAGGAAGGGAGGGGAAGGAGGTGAAGAGAGAGGGTGAACTGACTTGACATTTCTGGAACTGACTGGTAGCTGTATAGGGTTCAATCAATCTTTTTTAACTGGTATGTTGAAATACACTCAATTGTATCTTTTATACATTTTACATTGAAAATGTGTTTAAAAACAGTTTGGAGACAAGAAGAAGGGTGAAAGTTCACATTCACAAGTCACCTTTTCTGTGTTAGTAGAACAGTGTTAGGGCTGGGAGTTTGGCTCAGTGGCTTTAGCGCCTGCTTGGTAGGCATGAGGTTATGAGTTTGATCCCTTTTACTGCCAAAAAATAAAAAATAAAAATGAAAAATAAAACAAAAAAATAATGAATAGTGTTTCCTGGTCACAGTTATCAGGGAGTGAGGATACGGAAGAAAATAAGTAACTATTTCCTCTTCTGTAGTGGAGCAGAGGAAGGTGAAGAGAATTGGATCTTGCATTGCAATTGCTAGGTTACAGCATCTGCCACAAGGGCCATCCAGTTAACAATTCACTTGGCATCATAAGTTTCAAGCCTGAAACCAGGCAAAACAGACTTTTAGCTGCTCCTGTATCCCTGTAAATTTGCTAACAGATCATGTCCTAATTCATGATAGTCTTTGCCTACACAAGCTGTTAGTTTGTTTTCTGACACCATAACAAATACAAAACATCATGTACTTACGAAGAGGGAAGGTTTATTTTGGCTCAAAGTCTTGGAGGTTTCAGTCCATGGTTGGTTGTCTTTGTTGCTTTTAGGCCCGTGTTAAGTTGCACAGCATGATTGAAGTATAGAGTGGAGCAAACCCAATTTTCTCATGGTTTGTATAAGAAAGAGTAGAGGAAGAGGAACTGGGATCCAACAACCCTCCTTAAGGCATGCCCTCAGTAATAAGACCTTCCACTAGGTCTTATCTCATTCAACCACCTTCCAATAGTACCAAGTTAAGTTGGGGACTAAGTTTTTGACACATGGATTTTGAGGGAGACATTTAAGATTTGAATTACATACTTATCCTTTAGAGCTGGCTCTACTTGTGTAAAGAGTACTCAACTCTCACAGCCTAATGCATACTCAAAATCTCTATGGACCCTGCTCATTCAAAACCATTATACTGGGCTTGAATTTCACTCTGCTTTTTCTGTAGTATGCATTTTTAAAAAGAGTGCTTTAGAATATTTTCTTTTCTGTTTTATTTAAAGGTTATTTCTCTGTATCATGATTCCAACTATAGTTCAAAATCTGTAAAGTCAATCATTTTTTTCTGCTTATCTTAATAAAGCACATTGCCATGTACTTGGCACATAGTAAATGATCTTTTTTTTTATTTTTTTCTTCCAAAAAATTTTCAATTGGAGGCATCTTACTCAACCAGAATTTTGGCTTATTTTTACACAGACATCTTTGGAAAGTCATGAAAAAAACTAAGTCATGGATTGTTTGTAATGTTTCCATAAACACTAAGGTTAAATTTATATATTTAAGCTCTTTATTGCAATTTTGTTCCTTTCAAAAATATAAGAAGTCTATCCTTGCATAATTCCAAGCACTTTAGTTACTGAAGAGAAGCCTTGTGTAAGTAGGTGATTTACAAATGCTAGTGTCAGTTTGATTCATACTCTTTTGCTGGGTCTTGGGGTGGCTTTACTTTATCAGATGGATGCCTACTGAACAAGGTTTCAGGGAGTTCTCCACTGACAGAGAAGTCAGTGACATTATGTAGTGACTGTGTCTATAGGTGATAAATAATGCCAGACTCCATGCTGCCTTTATGTGTCTCTTTTGAACAAAGACTAACCTTTATAGCTATAAGTTACAATTTCCCACTGTCTACTGAGCAGCTAACAATAGAATCGGTCCCCTGTGTTCAGCTGAGCTCACCAAAATTCTGAAGTTCAGAGAAAAGCGATGCGGTTTTCTGCTTTAATGCTGTACTCCTTTTCCCTCCTTCCCTTTCTTAAATCATTCAGGTAGTTACATCTTGGAGTCCTCCAGCTGGTTACACATTGGGCAACATTAAATGCCCAGGTTAAGGTAAACACAATCTTATAATTTTTTTCTCAATCTCTTTTGATTAAAGATTGCTGCAGGAGTCTAAGTGAGAGTAGAGGGCTTGTAACACTGTTTTGGCTTAATTGTTGTTGGCATGTTTTTTTTTTTTTCACTTGGGGCCTTGAAAGGATGTTTTACTTTAACTTTATTTTTTAGCAGCAAGGCCATCTTGAATTTTCATACCCTTTGTACGAGTGCTTGCATTATTTTGAGGGTCAGATTTCCCACCAAATTAACTGCTCTAAAAGAAAATAAAAATCAATATTGGAAAGTCTTGGTGATGGTCAAAGGGCACCAGATGTCATTCTTATAATTTATAAGTGCTAGAGACTTGTTCTGAGGGAAAAGAAAAAGGTTGGAAGAATGTAAAGATGTACAAAAAGCATTGTGGATAAAACAAGATTTTAATATTTGTGCTGGAATTAGCTTTATTCTATCAGATATATATGATTGAAAATGTTTATTTGTTTAAATAATTTGTTAGTTTGTATCTAAAAGTATAAATAATTTCTTTTTGACAGATACAAAATCTTTTCAACAAAATGAATAGAAGAGCTCAATCTAGTATGTATACATTCCAAAAAAATAAGAAATATTTCCAGTATAATGACAACATTAATGAAAAACACATACATCTTCCAACTCAACTTTCTGTTAGGTTGAAATAGAAAAATGCCAAATTATCAGACTGTTTGAAATAATAGAAAATGCATTAGGAGTCTTCCTTGGTTACTTTTCTCTCATTGCTGAGGCAAAATACTCCACACCCAAAGTTAAGGAAGAAAAGGTTTAATTTGCTCACAGTTTGTGGAGGTTTCAGTTCATGATCAGCTGGCTCCAAGGCAGCGTGGCATGGCACAGGGGCAGCACTTCAAGTCTGCAGCAGACTGCAAAGCAAGAAGATCAGAAGAGGGGAGAGCGAGCCTCTTTTCCTCCCTTGTATTGTACACAGGCCAACCTCTCCAGGGCGGGTGTTACATTCACAAAATCTCCTTGCCCTCCTCTTGCACGAGATGAGAATTTTTACAAAGTAAAGGCTATGGCTCCCTGTTGTCACTTAGTTAAACTTCTAAACTTCTCCAATTGGCACAGTGTATCAACTATAACTGTCTCTTCAGTCTGCTTAACTATGGAAGACTATTGTATATAGTTACACATACTCAAATACACACACAAACTTTTTTGTGTGTACAATTGCCTGGCAATTCTCATAAAGTGTGCATATGAGTATCTGGGATTATTGGTGTCTGCCTAGATAAAATTTGTCTAGTTTTTCAAACTTTTGTGTTGTATCTGAATCTGCTTCCATCTCTCAGTAATATGGTGTTCATCTTTCTTTTGTTAATGTTTTGCAAGGTTTTCATGTTGGAAAACCAGTCACATATCTTGTGTAGAATAGTAAGGTAAGAAAATAATCTAAAATGGGATTCATTTCATTTTTCTGAGTCTAATTTGAGGGTATGATTTGACCTAAACAGGAACTACTATATTGCCAGCAATCCTACCCATCTACTATGAAAATCTATTAACTTTCTGGAGAAAGATAACAATATTAGAGTTCTAATTATTTATTTTTCAAATATGACATCCTTAACCAAAAAAATAATCAAGAACAAGACTCTTACTAGCCAAAAAAAAGAAAGAAAGAAAGAAAGAAAGAAAGAAAGAAAGAAAGAAGCAATACACCCCTATGCACAATGAAAAAAATCTCCAGAGGGACTGTAGATACTAGAATATCAGACACAGACTTTAAAATAATTATATTTACCATGTTTCCAGATATAAATGACTATTTTACTGGGAATTAGAGAAAAAAACAAAAAGGTCAAAACATATTTTAAAAATAAAAATACGAATTAAAAAAGTAAACATTTTTCTGAAAGTAAAAAAAAAAAATTGGAGCATTCAGACAGCAGTGAACACAACTAGTATGCCAACGCTGGTTTCCAGTCTTTTGCCTTGGACCAAGAACTCTGGTGCCTTGAGGAAATGACAGATCCTAGGAATGAGATCTGGATCATCCTACACTGCCTGAAATAAAGAGGTGTTAAAATAAAGCATGCACAATGGCAAAAATATTTCAAAGATTTGAAACTTGGGCCAGATAAATGCACTCACAAAAGAAAAACTGGAACAATTTGTGCAACAAAGTAAAATGGTATTACTTTAAACTCAAAGTCTAAAATTAATATATTGATGCCATAGCAATGTAAGTGTATGCTTGACTTTCTTATCTATTATAACACCTTTTTGTCTCTCTATATCTGTCATACAAATGCATTTGCTTTCTTATCACTTATCATGTTAATTGTTGTAGCTTATTTTGTTGTTTAATCTTTTTTTACTACCCTACTTTATTGTCATCTGCATGATTTTAGGCATTTTCTGAGCTCACTGCTATATATATAACATCCAAATAGTACATAACCTTTGATATTATCTCGATAAATATTTGTCAAACTTATGAACAACTTAACCAATAAGTTGTGCATCTTATATTAAATGACTCTGTTCTACTATTTTTAATTTTTTTATTTTCTACTATATTGTGATTTGCATCTAGTCTTCTGTGTTATTTTTACTATGCCTGAAACGCAGTTAAATACTAATTATTTTTCTTGAACTTATAGTATTTCTAGAAGTTGCTTGCAGATTTTTAGAACTTAAAGGTTGGAATGGGACACATCATTTAAAGTGTGTCTTTTCCTGATATTTTAAAAGTGAAACTTTTGTTTGAGTTTCTCAGATATGCAGGGAAATGTATTTTTAATATTTTATATAAGTCTACAATTAAGTAGAGGATAATTTAGACCCTGGGAACATACAAATGTAATAGAGTAATATTTTGGTTCATGAATGCTTCTGTTGCAAACAATTCATTTTCTAAGCAAAACATTTGGCAATATTTCGCATCCGTTTGCAAACTACATCTGTGACAAACTCGACAAAGGTCATCTTTCCTATACAAATACAAAGGCAGTCATCTTCCTCAATATGATAAAACAAATGAAGTTTATAAACTGAGATACCACCGTAGTTCACAATACAAATCCCGTCAAGTTTATCTGAAATACAATTACCTTACTTCATTATTTTTCAATATTTTTATATCTAGTCATTATTTCTAAAAGGTGATTTCCTTTCTTTAAATACATGAAAATAAATCTACTTACTTGAACCATGTGTACACAGACATATCCAAAAGGTATTTCACTACTTGATGGATGTAATTACATGAAATAAAGGAGAGAAAAGTCACACAAGGATAATAAACTGTTAAGATCAAATAAAATTCCAGTTCTGAATTAAAGTGCTCACTATAGCATAAATAATATGTTTTCTCTGTGAGTTTAAGTTTGTGGATCCATAAGGAATGGAAATGTCAACAAAGCTACTATAAGACACGTAAATATATGTATGTGGTAGAGGTGTTGTGTGTGCGTGCATGCACGTGTGCATGTATGTGTGTTCAGATGAGAATTTCCAATACCTTGTAAAAGTCTGAGTAATAGAAGGATGTCACTTCACAAAAAACAATACAATATATATTATTAAATATAATTACAGTAACCTCAAAAAAAACCTCTTTGTTCTTTCAACATTTTGTGTAAAGGAAAGGTGGGAGCCTGTCTGAGTTCTAACAATAGCTATACAGTACTGGTACCTGCTTTATGTGCACCCATACATGGGGAACTGTCAAAGCCATCAAACCGTGAAAAGTTTTACTCCTACTCATCCTATTATTCTGTTTAATCTTTTGTTTTAACATTTTTTTTTCTTAAGAGAGTCATAAATGCACATAGTTTAACAAGTCTATTAGTACTAGAAGGCTATAATAAAACACTAAAGTGGTATTACCTCACTTGTCTCATTCTGCATGTGATTATATATGGCCAAATGCTTCACCTTTTTAAAAAGAATACTTTTCTACTTTTTCCATGTTTAAAAATTATAACTTTTATTGACATTTTTGAAGTATGAAATTACTGACTAACTGCATTGTATAAAAGCTAAAGATTATCACTTCTAATTATGATCCCTACTTCTTTCCCTCATCTTTGTAAACTGTTTTTAATTAAGTCAACATTTTTGCTGCATAAAATACTATGTTTTATAATTATATTGTGTTGTGCTATAATTGTGTTTCTTTCTACCTTTCCCTTAGATAAAAATTTCTTTAAAAATTTGTATATTTGGAGAATGGTCATGTAGCTCAGGTTAGAGCACTTGACTAGCATGTGCAGGTTCCCGAGTTCAGTCTCCAAACCCCTGAAAAAAACTTTTTTTCGATGCATCTATCATTAGTTTTCCAAACATACCAAAATGAGTGTAAATTTTTCTTTATATGATTTGTCTTGATTGCTTTCTCTCATTGCTGAGACAAAATACCCAAAATTAAACGAGAAAAGGTTTAATTCAGCTCACAGCTTTTAGAGGTTTCAGTCCATAGCTAGTTCCAAGGCAGGGCAACATGGCAGTGGAGAAGCAATCCATAGTGTAACAGCAAAAAAGTTGCAAGAAATGGCATCAGAAGAGAGCCTGCCTTTTTCTTTTATTCCAAACAGACTGCAAACCTTTTGGGTGGTGCCATCCATACTCAGTGCAGTGCTTTTGTCTTCAATAATCCATTCAGTCACACTTGGAACTATGCTAATTTCAATCAGTGAACTAATTAAGTACCACACTGTTTTTTTGTTTGTTTGTTTGTTTGTTTGTTTTGAGACTTGGGATGGCTATGCAGTTCAGGCTGGCCTTGAACTCACTTTATAGCCCAGGCTGACTTCAAACTTACAGCAATTCTCCTGCCTCAGCCTCCTGAGCTGGGATTACAGGTATGTGCCACATTTCTCAGCTAGCACCACACATTCTCAATTCCAGTACCATGCACACTAGATATAGAAAGCTTTGAAAAGTCCAACTTATGAGTGCATGAGGCTTAAGGGAGCATCTTAGGTACAAGCCATAGCATGATTTATTTCATAGTGCAACATTTCATGAAGATAATTGTCTTTTCAAGATCCCCTTATCCTTCAGATTCAATATGGATGTGCTTAATTGCAAGATGACTGCAGAACTATTATGCTGAAAAATTATATTCCATACTAAACTTCTCTGTGTCACTCATCTATGATGAACCACTATTTAACCTATCTTATGTCTTTTACTTTTAAATTCAGTTATCACACTTTGAAATTATGCCGTGATGGCTAACTGTGGTGTCAACATGAAGAAGAAATGCCTAGGAGATTGGTTTAATACAGCTCTGGGTGTATCTGGATGATGGATTTAGTGATGTGGGATGAGGACCCTAGGTGTGGGTGGCACCAACAAGTTGGCTTCTAGCCTGGATGGAATAAAACAGGAAAGAAGATGAAATCCTTTTTACAAGAGCTCGAGCCTTCACCATCTACTTTGGAAGTCCATCTCTATGCTTCCAGCACACACCCTCCAGGAACCTGATAGAGATTCAGGCAAGACTCTCTAAGACCCTCCCTGCAGCTCCCCGCAACTCCCTAGCACACCAACTGCCCTTCCACACTGACACTGCAGGCAGTCATAGTGAGCCTTCCTTGTAAATATCAATCAGTCAATCAATCAGTCAATCAACCAATCATTCAATCTGTCCCTTTGTTGCTCTCTGATGCATATGCTTATTTCCCTTCTTGAGATGCAATGCTGGATATGTAAAATGTCTAACCTTTCCAGTCATTTTGTAAACTTCTCTCTTCTATACTCTTTTCTCTGAAAAAGGCAAAGTCACAGAAACTTTAGGATGAATTTTTTTTCATGATTTAATGATTTTGTTTCATTGTCTCTTAAATTCTAATGTTAGAGAATTTATAACCAAATATGTTTGTATGAGAATTAGTGTACCACTTTTTAAAAACAGTTTAAGAATTTTTATTTTTCCCTTATGTTCTAGAATTGTATTAAAATACACATTTATGTGAACTTGTGTTATTTTCTAGTTACTGGTGAATTATTTCATTTCATTTCTGAAATTTGTTTTGACTTTTATTGAGGTATAATTGACCAGTGATAATTGCATACAATCAGGACAAGTGTGATTTGACGTGCAGACTGATTATGTAATACAATCAAATTAATACACTCATAGTTTCCAATGTATGTACATGTGTGTAATGCGTGGGAAGATGAAGACACTTGCAATTTTCTATGTAATAAAATATTTTTAAATTGTTTCTTTGTTAATTTTCTCTCTATTAATTTCTCTGGATTCTTTAAAAAAATTTTATACTTCTTAGGTCACTTCTCTCTTTCTTTTCTGTTGTTCAACTCTTTTACTCTGGCACCATTATCTGGAGGTATTCTCAAATTTAACATATACGTTTCTATCATATTTTACCATAATATATTTTACTTCTGCAACGTTGTCTTCCTTGGCTTCCTCTTTGTAATTGCATTTTGTTCCTTAGATGATGAAATGTCTGAATTGTAATGTACAGCGTAATTTATCTCTAGCAACTCCCATTGCAGACATTCTGCACTCATTCAAGATCCACTTTTTAAAAAGAACTAAGAGACATGATTTTAAGAGCAGTTTTAAATTTACAGCAGATGGCGCAGAAGCACAGAGTGCTATGTACTCCCTCCATTTCGCACAGTTTCTCCTATTATTATTTTGTGTTGTTGTGGTACATTTTCTATACTGAATGAACCAGCATTGCCATATTATTGCCACCTAAACTTCAAAATTTATATTAGTGCCCAATCTTGGCATTTTGCATTGTTTCTTAACAAACAGATACTGTCGTGTACCTATCACTTTTATATCATATATAGTAGCTTCCATGAGCAAAATAATGCCCTCTGCTCCACTTAACTTCCTTCCTTTTTCACAGGCTCAGGTTTGTTTGTTTGCTTGTTTGTTTGCTTTTGCCTCCATTCATTTCAGCCTATAGTATAGCTGAAATTATGTGATGCTTAGTGATTTTAGGTGGGCATCTTTCACTTTGTAACAGGAGTTAAGTTTGCTCCATGTATTTTATGCCTTGTGTTATGGCTGATACATTGTGTCAACTTGAGAAGTTTAGAAGTTTACCTGAGAGACTCAGCAGGAAGCCAGGGTTCTTACTTTGTAAATATTCTCATGCTGTGCAAAAGGCGGGCACAGTGATTTTGTGAATGCTACACCCGCCCTGGAGGTGTGTGTGGTGGGGGGAGTGGCCTGTGTACAGTATAAAGGAGAAGAGGCTTGCCTTTGCCCCTTTTGCTCTGGCTGCTTTTTGCTTTGGATGCTGCCCATGTGCCATGCCACCCTGCCTTGGAGCCAGTTGATTATGGACTGAAACCTCCAAAAACTGTAAGCTAAATAAGACTTTCCTTCCCTAATTTTTGGTGTCAGGTGTTTTATCTCAGCAAGGAGAGAAAATAGCCAAGATACCTTGATAGCACTTATCTGTTTAACATCAGATAATATTCCCCAGTATCAATATAACAGTGATCTATTCATTCACACATTGAAGACCATCTTTGCTTTTAAATTTTGGCAATTGTAAGTAAATCTGCATACATTTGTCTGCTGGTTTTTGTGTAGATATTTTTTAGCTCTTATGGATAAATTTCAAGGAATGTGATTATTGAATAAGGTGCTAAGGATATGTTTAATTTTATAATTTACCAAATTATCTGCTAAATTTGTGTCACTTTGCATTCCCAGAAGAATACATGAGAGTTCTTGTCGCTCTATGCTTTTCATCAGCATTTTGTATACTCAGTGTTTTGTATTCTGATCTTTCTAATAAGTATGTAGTGGTGTTGCATTGTTGTTTTAATTTATAATTATCTCATTACACCTGATATTGAGTATTTCTTCTGCGCTTAGTTACCATCCGTGTGACTTTTTGAGATGAGGTATCTATCTAAATCTTCTGCCTAATTTTGGGTTGACTTACCTGCTTTCTTAGTGCTGAATCTGGTGAATCATTTGTGGATTTTGGATGAAAATTCTTCCTCTGATATGCCTTTTATGAATGTTTTCTCTGTCTCATCTTCTTTCCTTTCATAGGGCCATTTTTAGAACACTTCTGTCCATTTTCATCATTCAAAAATATATTGACTTTTTTCATTTTCTTTGTGATATAGATACAGGTTTATAAATATAAACCATAATATAGTATATTACATATACAGCATCACATTCTAAATGCATAACTGTATGTGCTTAAGAATTATATATGTTATATATAATTCTTCAAATATATGTATAACATATGAGGAAATAATCCTGGTTCCAAGGTTTTATAATATAATCAGGGAAATTTCCTGTTACCATGAAGTTCATAAGTATAGAAAATAGTAATGTAGGTACATCAATACTCAGGATACAGTATAAAGCAGAAGATATATATGAAAATGGGATGAAAGTGTGTAGTGGCATTGAGAAGTAAAAGTATACATAGATATAATATGCAATTGCTAAATTTCACCTAAATTTATGTTTGCTACACAAATATATTACACTTCACAGTTTTATGTTTCACTCTTCTAAATTTGTACACAAATGGAAACTTAAAATGGTTATATAGTTTGATAAAATTTATGTTCTTTGAATTGTTTCTTTGTAGTTTTATTTACCGTGTTGCTACCTATTTTAAATTCAGTGTTTACATTCAGGAATATTAGAATTTGTGTCCAGAACAAGTTCAACCACACTAAATTGTTAGTGACAACTTGTTCTTGAAAATGAATAAATTTTTGAGTTCGTAGGTGTCCTGGATTCCAATATAACTAGAAATAATTCAAGTTAAACCCTAAAAGAAAACATTTCATCATAGGATGTGCAAAATGGTGTTACCTTGAAGCATATATATTATATATTATATAGTATATCTTATATATAATACCCTGCAGTACCTGAGTACCTGTAACAACTACTTAGAACTTAGGCCAACAAGAGTTTTTCATGGAAAGGTATTTACTTCACACATCCCTTAGAAATGATTAAGTAGGTGATAAGTAGCAAGCAGAATCATTGGATTATATTTATTGCTTAATAATCCTCTACATGTAATATACTCAACCACTTTCCTCATCATCCATTGCCTACACCAGGGTAACTGTTCCTTCCACAAGACCCTTCATAACCCACTGAACCTAGTGTAGGTGAAGAAGAAAGAGGCAAAATCATGAAAATATTTTTTAAAACTTTAATATCTGGTAAGCAAAATGGTCATATTAAAGGTTAACACATTTAAAACATTTTCAGTAGCTATTGAGAGGTAATGCAAGTTTCTGAGTAGAGCTGTACTTAGAGCAGTGGCTCTAAAGTATGAATCTGATAGAAACTGTGGCCTTAATAGAGAGCAATACTGGAGAAGAGAGATGGCAAAAAGCAGTTACCTTGAGGAATGTGTACAAATGGAAGCAAGCAAAGGTCATGATAATAGGAATGGTCAAACACTAAAATATCAATGCTAAGAAGGAATAGAAAGTCAGTGCAAGGGGAAAGAAGAAATATGGGTTACCTATGAGTAAGTGATGACATTGTGTGTAACATTACTTCATGTTAAATATTTACATGATTTGTTGATGAGGCAAGTACGTTGACCTCAGTTCATCTAGGTTTCAGCAAGCTGCGTGGCATTTCTCAATGCAGTTTTCTGAATAAAACAGAAAGAAGATGCTGGGCCCCTTCTTTAAACTTCCAACGCAAAGATTCACTACTTGCCAAAAAAGTTGATAAATTTTTCAACACAATGACATTAAAAAATATTTTTGTAATCAACCTAACCTTTATTCTTGGTTTTAATGATAAAAATATTTTAAACGAAGATAGCCTACTTAGTTAATAACCTAAAACTTGCAAAATACCTTAATAGTTTCTGTTATAAATAAAAACGTGTTATCCATGGAAGATAATGTGAAGATGCCTGGTAATTCTTGAGGTTTTGTCAAAAAGTAATCTGATGATCTCATATTTTCAATATATATGGTACAGTAAAAATCAAACTTACATAACCTATGAGAAGAACAGTTCTAAAACAGAATGAACTGAGGCTGGAAAGACAAAAAATGGATACTTGGATTTCTTTTTTAAAATTCTACCTAATTTATAATCATTTGGGCTATAGGTTTGAACAATAAATCTAATCTCCGTGGGTAGGAGAAATTAATTCCCCACCAATGCACAAACTAACTCAGGCTTATGATAGCTTTCAGTAACTCCAGAGAACAGGAGAACAGCCTGTTATTGACATTACCATTAGTCATTCAGGAATGACTTAGCTAAAGGTGTCATTATGTGAGTCTGGACAAATGGACCAGTGACCTGTGAACTTCTCCAAATTAAAGTTCATGTAACTGACTCTTCATACCACCATGTCCTTGAATTTCTGTCACCATCCTGGTTACCATAGCTGGCCAGATTTCAGCAGTTTCAGTATTTCATATTACTTTCTGTTCAGTACTCATTTATGTGGATTCAATATCTTTTTTAAAAATCTGTTTGCATTGACTTTTATAATTACCATCTATGTTGCTGTATCCTAAGTTTTATCTCTAATATAGGCCTTGTTCTTGAACTGTAATTCTATGAAACCAATTACTTATTCAGATGTACCACAGGTGCTACAAAATCAGTATGTCCCCAGGAAACCCAAATTTTTTGCTCTCTATAGATTTATTCTTATAGAATTTCAACTTTGTAATAAAGCACGTACAATATTACAAATAGTCACATCTAGCAGTACTTATTTACCAAAAAGCATCATCTCTCAAATTTTCTACATATACTTGTTCATCAATTTTTTCAACACTGATTCTCATGCATTCTCTAAATCAGTTGTGCTTCTATATCTCCAGTGATACTGCCTTTAAATTGTGAGTCACTCTTCTTTGATAGTAGCAAGAAATTCTGTGCCTCTGTTGTAACATATGGCCACTCTGAGTCCTCCTTTCATAGTGGTAAACAAATGATCTCCATAGATTATGCATCCTATTATATCACTCTACACTCACACCCAACCAAAAACTTGCATGATGAAGACTAATTCTTCTCGTATGCCATGGAGTCCTCCAGGATTTGGAATCAAGGCAAAATTCATCACCTCTTATTCCTTTTATCTTTAGTGCACTTCTATACTTGTTATCTCTACAAGGTAATAAATAGTTACCTGAAGTACTATATTATACAGCTTCTACTATGCCAGGAAATATTTCTCTGTGTCTGTTACTAGCTCTGCTCTCTTTTCTGTCTGGTAAACTCTAATGACAAGAAGGCCTGTTCTCTGAAGCTATCTTAGCCGTCTAGCCAGATTTCACTTTTTATTTTCCCCCTTACATACTATGTACATATTATTATACAGAATTTATTGTTTCAGTAGTGGGAGGTGATGTTACCCAGCATTTTCTCCTTAGAGCTCCAAGAACTGTGTCTGGTGTACACTAGGATCTCATTTATACTTTTTCAATATGGGAAATGATTAATTTGATAGCATCATTTTTTTCACAGTAAAATAAGCTAGCAAAACAAATTAGCTTTTGAAATCTAATCAGAACTACCACCTCAGGACTGAAAGCTAAAGTAAAACCCTAAGTTAATGGGAGCGGCTAGTTGAACAAAATAATGCTTTTATTTGTAAAGTGAAAAGTTGTGGAGAGAATGGTAAAAAGACAACCTACAGTATCTGCCACGATGACATTACTCTGGTGACAGTTTCTAAGTGATGTCAAATTTAGAATATTTATGAAATTGAACTTATAAGGAAAGTGGGCCATCTCTCATACTACACACACACACAGACACACACACACACACACACACACACACTATATAAACATGTATATACACATATATGCATGCGCATACACACAGATATATTTGATTGTTATTTCTGTACTTTATAATTCATCATGTTATATAAAAACCTTATTTTTATTCAAATTCATGTCAGATGTTTCCAGATACTAGAGAAAATAGACTTCTAAATATGGGGCCTGGAAGGCGGAGGGATGCGGTGATAGATACTCTGCTGCTGACTCAGTGGCTGAGCCAGCTGAAGCTCAGCCATTCAGCAAGGGAACAACTCTTGAAGAGGGCTGTGAATGAGCCTGGCTGAAGCTCAATGACTCTGGGGGGAAAAAGATTTAACTAAGAGGAAGTAGAAGACTGAGCACTGTTAAAGACTTAATGAAACAGATGGTCTATTGTTGGTAATGAAGCCACCACAATCAAGTCCATTTTTAACCCATTTTATAAAGACTTGTGTATATTGATGCTTCAAAAAGTAGACTCTACTCCTGGAGCACCCAGTAATATTGTAGTATTTTTGTACTGAACAGCTGAGAGATAGTCCTTAGCTAAACAAGTCTTAAAAGACTGAAATTTAAGGGGTTCTGTAATTTTTTTTTTAATCTGGAATATTGTGTTTCTGTCTTGGATAAATTTCCTAGTGAAAGAATATGGAAGAGGACAGTGGGAAAATAAAATATTCACCAGTGGTCACCAATTTGCAAGCTGGTAAAACCAAAATAATCACAAATTATGATAACCTAATGTATTGGGTTATACTATGTACCCCCAAGTCCTCATAATTTTGATGAGGCTGAGTCTAGTGCTTGTGTTCAGTTTGTTGTCTAGCACTGGGATTGTCACACGCCCAGGGGTGGAACTGAGATACAGTGTAAGGGAAGGCGGGTCTTCCACTTCTGACTCTCTCTCTCTCTCTCTCTCTCTCTCTCTCTCTCTCTCTCTCACCAGCATGCCTTGCATCTTACAGCCACCATGAACGGCAGTCCCGTCACCCCATACTGACTTGGAGCCAACTAAGTGTGAACTGAAACTCCTGAGAAACTGTAAGAATAAACCTTTCCTTCCCTAATTTTGGGTGTCAGGTATTTTGTCTCGGCAATGAGCAAAAAGTAACTAAGACAGAATTTGGTACTGGGAGTGGGGCATGAACCCACACAGACTGATGTCTATTGGATAACTGAAAATAAACAAGACTATTTGATGACACATGATTTTATAGCTCATCTATCATATAATAATGAGAAAGTATTTTGGGGAAATCAAATTCTAAAACATATTCCATTGACAGGAAGGAATATATTCCTCTATTTGGATAAAATCAAGTCATTTGTTTGCTTCAATTAGAAAATATAGTGACAGTTTATTTTTGGTACAGACTATTATTGCTAAATTTCTAACTTGTCTTTTCACTTGTGTAAAAACTTTTATTATTTTTGGAAGATCCAATCCATTTTATTGAAGAACTAGTTTATGAGGTTAAATAAAGAGCCTAAGGAACACAGTGAGATCCGCCTGGCTAGGATTTCCCTTGCCTCTCAATCACTGAAAGAAATAGTATAATTATTTTTCAGACAAGTTTTGTAATTAAATATTCCATGTGTTCAGTCATTTTTTCATTCAGGCCTTTTTCCTCTGAAATGGTTGGTAGAGTTAACCACTAGATGCTTCCTTTTCCATAACCATTACAAATTTTTCTCTGTTAATGTAATGCCACAAAGTACTGCAGTAGATTACAACAAAGGGTGTCTTTGAGAAGTGGGGTGGGCACAGTGCATTTAAATGGAATTGTTTCCATATTCACTTTTCTGTATCTCTTGCCCCTTTTCAAGAAAGTTCTGGAGAGGGTTATCTTTGCTTTTTATTTGTACTTTCATACATACCAGTCTTTATTCTTAAATATCTTGATTTTGCCTAAACCATTGTTTTGTGGGGATGTTTTAGTTCCTCAATTTATTAAATTGCCAAAAACAGATGTTTCTTTTTAAATACCTACTGCTTGAAACCTCCACATTTCTATTTGTTCCTGGCTTACCTTTTCATGAGTTGGGGTGTAGCCCTATTTGATAATTTAGCTCCTTACATTTCTTGGACCAGTTTGGAGAGTTAGTTTAGGATAATTACCATCAATTTCAACCCTCTAACCTTTGAGGTCCCAGTTTAGCTGCCCAATATCTTTCTGTATTCATATGAAATCTAAGCAGCCTTGTGCACACCAAATTCTAGTCTAAGTGTTTTGTTTGAGAAGTTCAGAACCCTGTTTTAGATCCCCCTACTTGGAAATGTCGGATTAAGATCCTAAATTTATCTGTTACCAGCTCTGTCTTTAATTGACACTAAAATCCCTGTAGAGTTACTTAAAATGCAAATTTATTGCCATTTGTGGATTGAAAATGTACAAGTGAGGAAGTTAATAAATTCACATTTTAACAAGCATATTCATACAAATTTTTAACAAAGCATGATTCTATGATTTGCCTGTCTTGAATGCTACTCAGAAAATAAGTTAATGACAGACAACAACTAGGAAGCTTCATGAAACTATGACATTTGTAAATGCTTGATGCTAAGCATTGCCTGCCATTTTTATATCTTGTTTTCATTTCCCAAGTGAAGACTTGTGTATTCTATTGTAAAACATTCCGAAGTCAAGTTGGCTTCTTTGTGTTGAACAATGGCTGTATTTATTGACCCTCATAACAAAACGTCAAGAGACTGTAGTATCGAGGCTAATTGGATGGATCAATAATGTTATCAAGGACCTAAATTTTATTTCTTTTGCTATTTCTTAAGTATGCATATTCCCACTTTCAGCCTTCAGCCCCACACAGTATAAGACAGGAAATTTGCATACAAGTAAAATGGCTGCCACTGCTGTATGCCTCCAGTGACCATGTTCTTAAACAACTACATGCAAAGGTAGAAATGAGGATAGGAGCCTTTTTATTATGCTTCTTTTGCCTTCTCTCTGTCTCTCTCTGTCAATCTCTGTCTCTCTCTGTCTGTCTTGCTCTCTTTAAAATAAGTGATTGTTTGTTTGTTTGCTTGTTTGTTTGAAAGCACTTCATTAGGCTTACTCTTATGCCTAAATGTCCAAAATCACACTACATGGTCATCAAGTTTTAAGCAGTGTGGGAGTAGTGAGATCATTTTATGGCAAACGTTTCAGGGAGATCCTGGACTTCCTGAGAAAAATGTCCACAAATAAAAAAACATAAAAATCAGTATTTTATTTATCTGATGGTTTTGTGCTAGTTGAGAAATAATACGTAAATTTTATACATTGTTATAAACTAACTGATATGCCTCATTCAATGTGTATACCATTAAATTAACAAATTAAGTAAAATAGGCATGTCAAATAATACATAAAATACTGGACAATACAGTTAAATTGACCTATATATTTTCAGTAGATTTTTAATGCAAAAATGGAATTGGCTTTTATTTGCTGGTTTCATAAGGTCCATGGGGTGTCAGTTTCTAGTGGGATGGATATCACCTAATTCTTTGAGGACCTGGACAGAAAAAAAATAAATAGAGAAAGAGCATTTATTTTCTCCACCTGAAACCTGAGCTGAATTATCTTTTGTATTCTATTCTTGAATTGGGAATTTACATCAACTCTCAGAACTATATAATTAATTGATCCCAAATTATAGATGTCTGATTGTCATAGTTCTCAACCTACAAAAGGATGTTATCCATCTAGTTTCTTATAATAAATCTCTACCAATCTATGTATCTATCTCCTACCAATTCTGTTTCTCTGGAGAACTGCAAATCAGTCAACATTATTATATGTTTCAAGTGTGCTATGTCATTTGGAGTTAACATAGTCTTTGTAGTTACTTCTTGATAAAACTCATACACAAAGTCAACCCTCTTCCCTAAATCACATCTCACTTATCTCACTGATTTATACTTATTAATAATTTCACAAATGTTGCAGGTTTCTGAAGGTTTCATTCTCAGTCCTCTTTGCTTTGCAGTTATGCACTCCCACTCTAGGAATTTCATTTCATTTCATCATTCAACTGGAGAGATTCTGAAATCTGTTACTCTCACTTTGATCTTATTTTTTTGTTTCTTATACTGAACATATTTCAAACTCAAATATATCCAAAGTAGGGAGTGTTCTTTCATCTTCAATGCTTTCACCTAAATCTGATTCTTGAGTCTCATTTAGCATTATGACTGCAATACTTCAGTTACTGTTGTCACCTAAATTGACATTTTAGCCCAACTCACTCTAGTAAAATATATATTGTCTATGAAAATGTGGATGAAGAAAAATTTTAAGCAATAATATCAATGCATTAAATATACCCAATTCTCAATACAGATATAATTTCTACTTGTATTAATTGTAACAAATTATACATTCAACTATTTGAAATTATCTTCAGTGCTTGCCTTGCTATTGCATTCCAAACCCACTGAATAACAAATCCTTCTGATTTCACATAACACCCAGAATCAAAACTTGTCTTATAATCTCCACAACTTCACCTAGGCAATTCTACAGTTTGAGCTAGTCGACTGTTTTTTTTTGCGACCTTAAAAACCCAGCACATACAGGAACAAAAACTCTTCTTTGCTCAAAATCCAAAGATCTCCATTCTTTCTCAAAATGCAAGGGAGAAACTTCACAGCTGTCCCAAGATCTTACATGAACTGTGCCTCCAACCTCTTCTCAAACTCAACACTAGTTGTCCTGATTCAATTAAAAACTGCTACGGTTACACAAGCTCTTGTACTTCACATCTGCTACTGCTCTGCTGTCCTTACCCCAGATACCCTCAAGCCCTTGTTGTTCTTGTTGTTAAGTTTAGGTCTTTGTTTGAAAGATGCCTTACCAAGAAGCATTCTATGACTTCTACATTTAAAATAATGTAACTCATTTTTCACGTGTCATAAGTGACTTACCCACTTTTACTTTTACCCTTGCACTTATTACCACCTGGGACTCTGTGTCTGTCTGTCTTGTCTGTTTATCTATCTATCTATCTATCTATTTTTAATGACTCCACATAAATGATAGTAGTGCTATAGGACAAGGTTTTCTTCCCTTTCATTCATTGCTATATTTCCAGTATCCAACACAAGGTCTAACATATAGAAAGTATTCAATAAATATTTGCTGAATAAGTGAATAAATGAATGAATGACTAAATACCATGAAATATACAATCCATTTCCAAAAGTGAGTGGGGTAAAGACAGTAGAGCAAAAGGAATTGATATTTTATGAATTCACTCAGGTACAGATGTTTTCCTTTTATGCATTACAGAGCATTGCAATCATCTGGAAGCATTGAACATATGGCGGTATAAAATATAAGGTGATTTCTCTTTTCACACTGAGAAGACTTCTCAAAGTTTTTAGACAATGCAAATATATAAATTCCAGGAAATATTTAATTTTCTTATAAGCATAATTCAATAATGGAAAAACATATTGACTTGAAATACTTGTTTTCTGTTTTCATAATACATTGAGTTATTTTAATCACTATTTGTATTCCTATACAATATTAATCTTATCACATATAATCTCAGAAATTGTTCTTTCTCTTCTAAATTAAGACAAATTATGTAATTCAACAGATTATAACAAAAATCACAAGTTCCTATAGTACTGAAATTACAAGAATGAGTCTGTATCTTTTGTTATAAATATAATTATCCCCAAAGTGATTGGTTACTTCATAGTATAATATAATATAATTTTCAAGTAAACATTTACAACTTTTGCCTTCCTTTCTTCCTTCCATAGTTTCTTCTTGGTGATATTGAATACTTCTAATTACGTGAGGACATTTCCAGGGCCTATGACTAAATCTGTAGTGCTTCTTGTTGTTTGGTTGTTATTTTCCTGATTCTGTCAATTTACCTCTATGAATATTGTGATATTCATATAATTGTGTAATCTAATCTATATTATAAAACAAATTTGTTAAAGACATATATATAAACAAAACAAAAGATTAAAAGAGCTCACAATAAGATACTCTTTATTTCTAAAGATTAATTTTGAAGGAAAAATCCTCACATAATATTTACACACACACACACACACACACACACACACACACACATATATAGTAATTTATGTCATCTTGTAACTATAGCGTATCTCAAGTGAGTGTTGAAGACTATAAGAATAAAGAGGAAGACACAGCTGATTTCCTCTGTGGTCATTTAAAAATAATGGGAGGAGAAGATTAGATAAAGATGTAACATAAAGTAAATGATGGACAAGATTATATCAGGTCAAATTTCATTATATATAAAATTATGCCTTTATAGATGAGCATAAGTTAGGAGTAGAAGAAAATCAAAACTTCTTCATCCCACTGTGATACTTCTGATTTGGCTAGACCCCAGTATTAAAACCTTGGGAAGGGACATTGTTTCTGATTGAGAGCATGATGTTCTTGATAAGAAAACTGGTCTTTAAGGCCCAAATAGAAGACATTATAAATCTCTATGGAGAATGATTTGGATTGTACAGTATGACTGTCCATATATTACATCATTTAATCAACTTAGTTACACTGAGAGACAAGAAATATTTGATGATTTAGTTTTAAACTGAAGAAAAATGTGCAAAATTTTTAACTCTAATGTTAACTCTATAACAAAGGCTCCATTTATCCCTTCAAAATTGTTAAATGAACATAGTATTTATCTTTGTCACTGACTTTCAATGAAGCTTTATATTGAAGCATGTTGAAAATAAGTCTATCACTTGATTTTCTGTTGTTCACACACTTGAACGCTAATGCCAATTTTCATGTGAACACTACTCTAAGATGGGTTTTTCTGTCATTAGCCATGCAATAACATCAAAAAGTGTTTATTTCAAAAGCTTCACTTATCCAAAGAACTCAAAGTTATCATAAGTATTAATTACATTTAAAAGTCTCTGGGGTTCAGATTCATTTCTGTAAGCCCCTCTGGTAGGATCACTTATCAGTAACAGTGTTAAAGAACAATATACCTGCAAATTGGAGAATTTGAAGCACACAATAAATGCAAATCTCAGTAAAATAGAATGCTGATAGGAGATTTTATATTATGGTATCAATTTTCGCTCTTCACAGACTTTATAAACCCTTTTTGTTTTGAGAATTACATCGAAAATCTTAAGTAATATATTCCAAGAATCAGAAACAATGCAATGTAGTATAAGCTTCTGAACCCTCCTCTGAACACCTGCTTTGTGACTGCTTTAATTTGAAGTTTGAACGTTTCCCAAAGACCCTTGTGTTTAAGGCTCGCCTCCTAGGCTGTGGCACTACTGGGAAGTGGTGGAATCTTTAAGAGGTGAGGCATAGGAGAAGCAAATAAGGTCATTAAAAGCATGTCCTTGAAAGAGGTATTGGGTCATGGTCCCTTCTTGGCTTGTTATTCATTTCTCAGCTCCCATGAGGTAAGCAACTGGTTATACCATGTGCTTCCCTTCATGATATTCTGCCTCGCCACAGAGCCAAAAGCAATGGCACCAACCAGCTATGGACTGAAACCTCTGAAACCATGAACCCAAATTAAGTTTTTCTCTGTAAGCTGATTACTCCTCATGTAATGGCCTTTGGATGAGTTCAAGAAAATTATAGTTCACTGAACCATAAGAAAATCACACTCAAGTACATGGATTTATGTGGAGAACTATCAGAGGGAGTTTATTGTCTTTCCTTCAGAAATGAGTTGACATCTGTGACCTTAAATTGAAAAACAATATTATACTGCTATATTGTATTATTAAGAAGCATATATTTCTGCCTAAAATATTAAACTTTTTGTTTATGAGAACAATTTCAGATAATATTGTAAAACATGTAAAACAGGAAAAGAAAGGATTGTGCTGGTATTCTCAATATAGTCGACAGTGTTTTCCTTCTGGAAAAATACTTCCAAATTTTGTGTCTCCAATTGTTGAACTCTTTATTTAATTTTAGAAGAAAAGCAACATCAGAGAAAATATTATAGACCTATCCTAACTTAGCCATGTACATACACTGGTTAACAATTTCTAACCTAATAAAAATTTCACAAGAAAAGAAGAAATGGGACAAGCTAAAGTATCAAGGCCTATGCTCCTTCACACAGGAAATCAAATGTAGCAGATGATTTCTAATCTTGTGCAATATGTACATTGTAAATGGAAAATGAAGACAGGGGAAAGTATTAAACCTTGATACACTGCATGTGTTTGCTAGATAGACTGTGGCTTTTCCTATTCCTAGTTGAAAAAGCGCAGAACCAGAGATGGGCATTCAATTCTAGCAAAGATTTGGGAATTTGCATTAAGGGTCTCAAATAAATTAATAATGTGAATCAGGAGACATAGAAATTACAAAAAACACAGTGGTAAAGAAGTACTGGAACATATTAAATAGCTATTCAATGCAAATAGCTGTGGAACTGGAAATATAAGTTAGTGGAAAAATGCTTCCCCCTGTACATATGAAGCTCTGGGCACGGTCCTCAGATATGCAAAAAGAAAAAGAAAAAGGAAAACAAGTATATGTGATTATAGAAATATGACTGTTAAACATTTAAACACTATTCAACACTGAACATATGTTTAATAAGACAAACTGAACTTTTAAAACTCCATTCTATTTAATTATTTTACATTTAAAGAGTCATATGCAACTAGTGGCTCCCTTAGAAAGCAATGAAGAGTAGAAGACCAGAGTACCAGACGGAATGATTTGCTCTATTGGGTCTTGTGCGTGTTGAGTAAAGGAGATCAACTGAAAGATAATATAGCTGATAATGGAGATGAAAGAGAAAACATGTAGAGGGAGAGGCAGAGAATATAATCTAGGTTTCTGAGTTTTAGTTTTAGGTTGTGTGTCACTGACTCTTCTTTGCTCTATTGTTGAGTTTGATAAGAAGTTGTTTCTCTCCCTACAGACCCATTATACTTTGAATCAATTTATGTGGATTATTTTTTCAAAAAATTGACTAAGAAATAAAATCAGAGAGCAAATGATAACATGTCTCCAACACTGTAAGGATACCACACAAACAAGCCCAGACCGTTATTCCCTACCTGGATCTTCAGAGTTAGCCAATTTACTGTCTGTAGAATATAGCAGGTAGAGCTTGAGCTCATATGTTGTACAGACTTAAGTTGCCATTTTGGCTTAGTCAGTAAGGTGTATTCCTGTAGGAAAATATTTAAATGTTTGTTAATAGCTTTTTGTCACACACATATAGAATCTGTGACAGTGACTGGTACTCAGTAGCTAATTCACTTCATGTTAACTATCACCCAGGTTATGATGATGTCATTGGTCACAGTTCTTTTCACACACACTATCTTCCTTGTGAGAGGACAAGGGAGAGATACAGAATAATTTCTTTAATATTCACATTGTAGAAATAATAATTTAAGGTTTAGATCCATGTATGAGAATCTCACCCAGACTGTGTTTTATCATCTGATTATAAGTGAAAGGTAACAAAGATAACACCACTGAAACACTGAAGCAATAATTAAGTCAGAATCAAATGGAAAGTTCCACTGTGATTGCAAAAATATGCTTGATTCTGATGCATTCCTATTTCCTTTCCTAAACTTTGCTGAAGCTAAATAAATAAATTCATGAAAGAGAAATATCCATATAAAGGAACATATCTTCCTTGGGTAAGATACAATCTTTCTGAAAATGAAAGAAGCACATTAGAAATTGTAATGTGTTACCTTCATTCCATTATTAAATACGTTTGAAACAACAAAATTTTACCAATTTCTACAAAAATGTTCTCTAGGCTATAATTTGCATACAATTGCAATGTATATGCAATAAGTATAGAAAATAAATGTTTGACTGTCAAGATGGAGAATGAAAATTCTAAATATATCCTTGTTCACTCATTGTTCACGTTATCAATTTGAATGACTAAAATGCAGTTTACATTTTTGAAGACTCTTAGATAAATAATCTACACCTTCAAAATTATTTATTCTGGCAACTCTAGCCAAGTATAACTGGGAGCTGAATTTGTTTTTCTTCTACAAGGCACTGCTATTGCACTTTAATATGGGATATTAGATTAGGTGTTTTAATATATATTAAATTAAATATATAAACAACTTGTACAATTATTTGCTAAATGAATTTTAATTTGTCATATGTCTGGAGACTTGACCAAAATTAAAAAGGCAAATTGACATCCATTATTTTTAATTGTAATAATAACAGCATAGCTTATATTGTGTATGTCTATGTCTAGAACTAAATAAATAATAGAATCAAATGAATAGCATGAATCTATCTGCCACTTAGACTTCTTCACTTGGTTTCTTTAGAAATTTTAAAATAGATATGATCAAGGTAGGATTTTTTAACCTCTAGACATTGCTCTCTTCTCTCTAGTATTTGTTAAGGAAAAAAAGTATCATTAGATGCACGAATGTAAATGTTCACTTTATTTCTTCTATTTAAAAGAGCTTCTGAACCTCTAATCCATAATCAACTTCAGTCTATCCTCTTTTTAATGTCCTTCAGCTTACTTCCGCTATTCTGTCTCCTTCTGCTCTTACTATAGGCTAGGCTTTCACCATATCTCATTTTGAATCTCAAAATAGTCACTGTGATCCATCTACACATGGCAGATAGATTTTTATAAAATATAAATTCAATCCTATTACACTTATGCCTGCAAATCAGGCTGGGTATGTATCTGTATGTGGTGGTATCCTTTCTCAGAATGTAACAAAATTTCCTTTTCATATCTGAGTTAAAACCTTAAGGTCTGGATCGTTTGCCATTTCACAACTTTCCACCTCATTTTGTGAAATGTAGGAAATTCCTTTGATTCCATATTCTCCTCTAAGTCATCTTCTATTTTATTATCTTTTTTCTTACAGAACCTTCTATTGAAATATTGACCTGTATTCATCACCTCCACTTTTCTTACTAATCATTCAGTTTCCACTGAAACTACTTTTATGAAGATCAAAGATTGTATTGCCAAATCCAATGACATTCATTTTATCTTATTTGTCATCTCAGGAACATTTGCTTTGCCTAACTTTTCTTTCTTAGATGTTATGCCATCAGCCAATCCTAACTTTTGCCTATTTTTCTGTCCCCTTATAGAGTCTTCCCTGTCATTATTTAAGTTTAGGTGTACTGTAGCATTATTTCTGCATTCTGTTCTCTATATGTATATGCTTATTTCTTATGGACTGGCATCTAGTATCATATCCTTAAATATCATATGGCCAAATTTAAACTTCTTATACAAGAGGTTTTCATGAACATATGACACATATCCAAATATCTCACCTCCAAAATAGAATAGTACACTTTTATATCTAACATATTCAAAACCAAAATTGAGCTCATGTCTCTTTAGTTGTTTTCCATTACAGTAGATGCCACCAAACATACAATTATATATGCCCCAAACCATATGTCACTCTTGAGATGCTCCCCCATCCAGTCCTTAAATGTGTTTCCCTGAATTATTCTATTTCCTTCAGCTCCATATCATGACAAGGAAGTAGTCATGAAATCACTGAGAAGATAAAAACATTTTACCACCATCATGATTGTTCATGAACCAACTAATAAGTGAGGAAAAAAAAAAAAAACTAGAGTAGGTGCTCTGGCTAGCCCTGTGATGCAGAGGCTCTGAACTCCTCACATCCAGATGCAAGGTCCTGGTGGTAGTACACTTCAGGGTATAATCCACCTAGCTGCCTCGGTCCTGAAGATTCTGAACTCCACCCAACCAGACATAAGGCCCTGACATCACACTCTGAGAGGGCATTGCACTAGCTGCACAGAGTTTCCAAGCTCTACCCAGCCCAGCTTTCCAGTGCAATCCATCAGGGGAATGCCCAGCCAGCCTCACAGAACACAGAGGTACTGAGCCCATCCCAGCCCAAAGCCCCAGAGTCACTCATCAGGGAACAGCCAGCATAGCCAAAGGGTCTTGGAGAATTTGAGCTTCACCCATCAGAGCACAAGGTCTCAGCTCCACAGTTCAAGGGTGCCACCCAGGTAGCCACATGGCAGATCCTGGAGGTTCCAAACTCAGCCCAGCCAGGCCCTGGCACATACATCAGGGGTGTACTCTGGCTATCCCCGTGCTCCAGAGGCTCTGAATTCCTCACAGTCAGACACAAGGTCCAGGTGGTGCCACACTCTGGGGGCATGCTCTGCCTAGCCACCTGGGTTCTGGAGGCTCTGAACTCCACATAGCCAGGCACAAGGCCCAGCACCACACCCCAGGCGTGCATCTCTGCTAGCCACCTTGGTTGCAGACGTTCTGAACTCCACGCAGCCATGTTGCAGGCCCCAGTAACACACTCTGGGTGTGTGTCCCTGCTAGCTGTAGGGAGGATACAAGCTCTGCCCTGCCCAGCATCCCAGAGCAACCCAACAAAATACACCAGGGTAACACATGACCAGTCTCACAGGCCACAGAGCACAAGGCTCCAGCGCCATAGTTTGGGGGTGTCCCCTGGCTAGCCACGGGGATATTGGGGGACTGAAGTTCTACCCAGTCCAGTGATCCAGTGCAACCCTTCAGGAGGCTACCTGGTCAGCCACACAGCTGTCAGAGGAAAATGACAAAATGAAAGAGCAAAATGCAGCCTCAGTCCTCCAGCCCATTGAGAATAAACCCAAGAGACACTGAAATAGAAGACAATGTAAATCACACAACTGAACTTTCTGAAATGATAGCAACTGAGGTAAAGAAACAACTCCATGAAGCCATGAAGAAAATCAGATAAAAAATAATCTCTCAGGTAAAAAATTGAAATGACAAACATTATGAAAGAAATGCTGTGTGTTTCTAAGAAGATCAAGATAAAAAAATAGAACATAAGGAAATGATGGAGACTTAGAATGAACAATATAAGACAGAATTAGAATGCATGAAACACATTCAAAGGGATATTCAGGAAATTAAAAATTCCATTGGGAGTTGAAAAAACTGCTTGAATGAAGCTGAAGATAGACTCTCAGACCTTGAAAACAGCATGGAAGCTTATGATCATGAAAGAAAAGATCTCCTAAAACAAACAAGGAACCAGGAAACAACAATTCAACAGCTGCAAGATGACAGCAAGAGAAACAATATAAGATTGACAAGTGTAAATGAAAAGGCAGGGCTTGATATGAATGACCTGCAGAGACTATTTTCAGAAATGATAACAGAAAATTTTCCAAACATGGAAAGAGAATCTGATATACACATAAGTGAGGCATACAGAACCCTAATTAACTATAACCAAAATAAATCTTCACCCAGACATATAATATTTAGGATATTAGATATTCAGCACAAGAACAGAATACTAAAATCTGTCACAAAAAAGAAACAGATCACCTATAAAGGAAAGCCTATCAGAATCATGGCAGACTTTTCAACACAAACCTTTAAGCTAAGAAGAGCTTAAAGTGAAGTATTTCAAATCCTGAAAGAAAACAACTTTCAACCTAGATTGATGTATCCTGCAAAACTATCTTTAAAAATTGATGGAGAAATAAGATACTTTCATGACAAAGAACAACCGAAGAAATTTATAGCTACCAAACCAACACTACAAAGGGTACTGAAAGACATTCTAGAAAGAGACAAGGATAACTACAATCCCAAGAAAACCGGCAAAAGAAACCACTAAGCAGGGCAAACAACTAAACAGAAAAAGTAGAAAAACAACAACAGAAGGATAACATGATGGTGATAAATCAGTACATTATCAGTTATATCAATGCAAATGGTCTCAACTCACCAATAAAAGGAAACAAACTGGCAGAGTGGATTAAAAAACAAAATCCAACAATATGCTGTGTACAAGAAACATCTAACTCAAAAGGAAATTCACAGACTAAAAATCAAAGGATGGAAAACAATACTACATGCAATAGGAACCCAGAAAAAAGTAGGGGTAGCTATTATGTTGGTAGACAATATGAACTTCAAACCAAGAATGATCAAAAGAGATAAAGAAGGTCACTACATACCTGTTAGGGGAAAACTTCAAGAGGAAGAGTTTATGATCATAAATATATATGTACCAAATATGGGAGCACCCAACTATGTAAGACAAATCTTAATAGACATGAAAAATCAAATAAACAATAATACAGTTATAATGGGGGAACTTAACACCCTATTGTCACAAAGAGAGAGATCAACCAAACAAAAAATCAGCAAAGGAGTAACAGAACTGAATCAAACTTGTGAACAAGTGGACACAGTAAATGTGTACCAAGTGTCCCACCCAACAACATCATAATACACATTCTCATCTGTTGCACATGGGTCATTCTCTAAAACAGATAATATATTACCTCACAGAACATACTTAAGTAAATGCAAAGGAACTGAAATAATTCCATGCATATTATCTGACCATAGCACAATAAAATTGGGAATTAATTCCAAAACCCCCACAAGAACCCCTAAACACATGGAAATTAAATAACATTCCCCTAAACAATCAATGGGTCACAGAGGAAATTAAAGAAGAAATTAAACAATATCGACAATTGAGCAAAAATGCAAATACAAATTACCAGAGCCTGTGGGATATGATGAAAGCATGCCTCAAAGGGAAATTCACATCATTAAACTCCCACATCAGAAAAATGGAAACAACACACATAAACACACTAATGCTGCACCTCAAATTTCTAGAAAAGGAAGAGCAAGTCAAGCTCAAAGCCCAAAGAAGGGAGGAAATTATAAAGTACAGAGCAGAAATTAATGCAATTGACACTAAGAAAACAATACAAAGAATTAATGAATTGAAGAGTTGGTTCTTTCAAAGAATAAATAAAACTGATAAAGCTATAACCAACCTTATCAAAAAGTGGAAAGAAAAAACTAAAATCCATGCATTAAGAAATGAAAAGGGTGAAATCGCTACAGACCCTGTGGAAATACAGAAGATCATCAATATGTACTTCAAAAACCTTTACCATAGATTTGGTAACACAGAAGAAATGGACAGATTCCTAGAAACGTATGAATTATCAAAGCTGAATCAAGAATATGTAAAACTGCTGAATAACCCAATTTCAGTTAATGAAATTGAGAATATATTTAGAACCTTACCAACAATGAAAAGCCCAGGTCCTAATGGATACACTGCTGAATTTTACAAGAAATTTAGGGAAGACTAAATGCCAACACTTCTCTGACACTTCAATGAAAGTCTCGCTAACTCATTCTTGGAAGCAAGTATTATGCTAATACCAAAACGAGAGCAAGACCCAACCAAAAAAGAAAATTACAGACCAATCTCCTTAATGAACATAGATGCAAAAAATCCTCAACAAAATACTGGCAAATAGAATACAGCAAGTTATCAGGAAGATTATATACCATGGTCAAGTGGGATTCATCCCAGGAAAGCAGGGATGGTTCAACATATGCAAATCAATAAATGTAATACACCATATCAACAGGGCCAAGGACAAGAATCACATGATCATCTCAATAGATACAGAAAAAGCTTTTGACAAAATCCAGTGCTCATTCATGATAAAAACCCTACAGAAAATTGGAATAGATAGTCTCTACCACAACCTGATAAAAGCCATGTATCATAAACCAACAGCCAACATACTACTAAATGGAGAAAAACTGAAAACTTTCAACCTAAAATCAGAAACAAGACAAGGATGTCCATTATCACCAGTCCTATTCAACTCAGTTCTGGAGACATTAGCCAGAGCTATTAGACAAGAGAGAAAAATAAAAGGAATAAGGATAGGGAAAGAAAAAGTTAAATTATCGTTATTTGCAAATGATTAGATACTCTACACAGAAAACCACCAAAAATCCATTGAAAGATTTCTAGATGCAATAACCAAATTCAGCAGTGTTGCTGGATACAAGGTCGACACTCAAAAATCAATAGCAGTCTTGTACACAAACAACAAACTCACTGAGAGAGAAATAAAGGAAACCATACTGTTTGCTACAGCATCCAAAAAATGAAATACTTAGGAGTCAATCTAACAAAGGAAGTGAAAGTTGTATACAGTGAAAATGAATTATTCTTAAAAAGGAAATTGAAGAAGATTTCAGAAAATGGGAAGATATTCAGTCTCCTGATCTTTGACAAAGGAGCCAAACATGTACACTGGAAGAAAGAAAGCCTCTCTAATAAGTGGTGCTGGAAAAACTGACTTTTCATATTCCAAAAACTAAAACTAGATCCATGTATTTCACCATGCACTAAACTAAAGTCAAAGTGAATCAAAGATCTAAATGTTAAAACTGAGACACTAAATCTGCTGAAAGACACAGTAGGAAAAAGTCTTGATGACATAGGAGTAGGCAGAGAGCTCATGAACAAAAATCAAACTGCACAGGAAATACTTCCCAGAACCAACAACTGGGATCTTGTCTTATTAAAATGTTTTTGCATGTCAAAAGAAATCTCCAACACAGTGAAAAGAAAACTCACAAATTGGGAAAATATCTTAGTCAACTGTCCCTCAGACAAAGGACATCTATCTAAAGCATATAAAGAATTAAAAAAAATCAGGCCCCCAAAATTCAAGGACCCAATCCAAAAATGGGCATCTGAGATGAATACATATTTCTCTGATGAAGAAAGACAAATGACAAATAAATATATGAAAAAATGTTCAACATCAATGGTCATTCAGGAAATGCAAATTAAAACAACACTGAGATTCCATCTAACCCCAGAAAGAATGGCCAAGATAAGAAATCAACCAATAACAAATTCTGGAGGTGTTGTGGGGAAAAAGGAACCCTTCTTCACTGTTAGTAGGAGTGTATGCTGGTGCGACCACTGTGGAAATCAGTGTAGAGAATCCTCAAGATCTAGGATTAGAGATCCCATTCAACCCAGCTATCCCACTTCTGGGCATTTTCCCAGAAGAATTGAAAACATCATACCACAGTGATATATGTGCACCCATATTTATAGCAACACAGTTTATAATAGTCAAATCTTGAAAACAACCCAAGTGCCCCTCAATCAAAGAATGGATAAAAAAGATGTGGTATTTTTATACAATGGAGTACTACTCAGCTATCAAGAAAGATTGCATTGAGACTTCTATAAGTAAATGGACATGACTTGAGACCATACTCATAAGTGAAAGAAAGCAAACTCACATGTGTAAATACCATATTGTCTCTCAAGCATAAGAAAGTGTAAAAGTATATACTATCCAAAATCTATAATAAGTACTGTGTAAGTGTAAGAAACTGCTAAAAGAGGAAAAGTAACTGGGATAGGGGAAAGGAGAAAAGAATGAAAGGAAAACGAAAAAGACATGAATTTGTAGATACATATATCTACGTATATATGATAGCTAAAATGACTATACTACTAAATGTATAGTTATTGGAAAAGAACACTTAATGCTCATATGATTAGATCAATTTTACATGTCTATATCTGTTAATCTAAACAACCCTTTTGAAGGTAACTATATGCACTATTACAATCATTGTCATATTCCTATCATCTTGTTTTGTAAACCTATACTGTTATTGTTTTGGATTTTTTGTTGTTGTTTGTCTCTTTTGCTTTTTGTTTTTCTTTTCTGTGTCTTTTTTCTCTGAAATAAAAAAAAGAAAAAGAGAAAGAAAAATTACAGTATAGGAAATTTGACCACATATATAACTGACAAACTATCTATCAAATTTCAAAAAAATTATATCAATGGACAGATATATGATGAACATTCAGTGATAAATTGATTGCTTTGTAATGTGTTAGGCAGATAAATAACTCTTACTACTCACTTGTGGGGAGTGACTGAACTGTGGATGGATCACAGGTGTGGGACTAGAGCAAGGCCAGCCCTGAGAACACAGAGTGCCCAAGGTGAGCCAGGTGAACAAGTTGTTAGTTAGAGGGGTTTCACCTGACACCAACCTGCTGAGTGTATAAATAAACACACAGAAGTTATTGAGTGTTTTTTTTTTTTTTTTTTTGCATCCGGACAGAGGGCTCCACATGACCTCAGCTTTCTGCATTCTGACTCATGTCTTTATTTTCTTTATCATCTATCATTCTTTCCCCCAAAATTTGAAGAGCTGCGCTGAACCCAGACACAAGCTTAATATGACAGTTTAAATTAATTCCATATCAACTCACAGTGTTTCATGAAAATACCCACCTCTATTTCTCACTTTTACGAATGAAAAACTAAGTTTTAAAAAATATAAGAAAATTTAATTGAACAGCACAATTATTAGTTTTTGAGCTTGGATTTGTCTTTGAAGTAATCTAACCATAAAAACTTGGTATTATTTTACCTGCTTTTAGCTGCTCTGGATCTTTGTGTTTCACAAGAGTAGGTCACCAAATGTTCTTTCCTATTATTTTTGTTATTTGTCTTCTAATATTTTGGCAGAGTACTGATCAACATTTCCACTTACAAAATGACTAGATCAATTTAGAAAAT
>RJWM01022285.1:0-33943 GCA_004363535.1 Dasyprocta punctata | reverse complement strand
TATGGATTGCTTTGGTAGTATTACCATTTTAGCAATATTAATTATCACAATACATTTTTATGGGAAGTCTCTCCACTTTTGAGTGCCCGCTGTAATTTTTTCTTTTTTATAATTTCCTTGTAGAAGTCTCCCACATCCTAAGTTAGGTTCATTCATATGTATATGTGCATATATGCATGTATGTGTGTAATGGAGTCTACGCTTTTCTGATTTCATTCTAGCCAGTTCATTAATGAATTTTGGTGTATAGGAGTGTTACTATGTATGCTATGCCAATTTAAAACTCCTGCCAGTTTCTCCATTTTATCAATTATGGGAGGCTTTTGGTGAAAACTTTAAGGTTTTTCAGATAAATCTTAGAGTACTTAATGAAAAAAGATTGGTCAGAGTGGACATATTGTCTTATTCTGGGTACTAGAGGAAATGCTTTCAGTTTTTTGCCATTCAGTATGCTATTAACTATGGGTTTCTCATACATAGCTTTTATTTGAGTTTGGGTTATGCTTCTATGCCAAAACTATTCAGGGATTTTTTTCATGATGGGATGTGATCATTGATTTTTCTACATCTGTTGAAGTTTTTATCTTTTATTCTATTTATGTGCTATTCACTGCTTTGTGTTTATTGCACAAATATTGCATCCCTGGAATGAAATCCACTTGATCATACTGTATGACTTTTTCAGTATGGTGTTGAATTCAATGAAAAATAATTTTTTTAATAGTTGAATCCATATTATCATGGATATTTATTCATTATTTGTTTACTAATGTGTCCCCACTGGATTCTGGCAGCAGTATAGTACTGCCCTGTACCATTCATTTGGAAGCAATATTCCCCTTTGCATTTCATGAAATAATATGAGAAGTATTGCTATTATTCCTTTTTTAAAATCCAGTACAATTCAGCTGTACATCTATACAGCACTTGCCCTATTTTTTAGCTGGGCCATTTTATTACCCTTAAATTTCATCAGTTTCTGTTGATCTAATAATTTTCATATGCTTTTATTTCAATCTTAATTAGTCATAGATGACTGAAAATGTAAACATTTTTATGCATCTTTCAATTAAAAGCAAATTATTTTTCAAAATATTACTTAATGATTCTGTGTTCATTATTATCTGTTACTACACCACTATTTTTTGATCTCTAACTTAATTTGCTTGGGCTTTCTTTCTGTTTCTTTTGGTTGGTTTGGTCAATCTATTTATCTTTTCAAAGAAGCAATGTTTTCATTAATAGAGTTTTTGCATAATTCCTTGTCTGTATTATATTTAGTTTCCAACTCCTCCTTATTACTTTTTACATCATATTACTGATTTTGGATTTGCTTCATCACTATTTTTCTAAAACCTAGAACTGCACCATTACATTATTTATTTGAGCTCTCTCTCTTCTGTTTCTCCCTCTGTCTTTTGATGAAGTCACTTACTGCTAGAAAATTCCCACTTAGTTTCCTTTTCCTGTGTCTGATTGGTTCTGGTAGGTTGTATGCCAGTTTTCATTTGATTCTGGTATAGGTTTGCCTGCCCTGATTTCTTCAAAAAACCTGGTGATTTCAAAAGTGTACTGTTACAAATCCATTTGTTAGTATATTTTTCCTTGCTGCTGATTTCTAGTTTCACTCTGTTCCACTATTATCTCAGAATATAGAGGAAATTACTTCACTAATTTTGAATTTACTAAGACTTGTTTCTGGCCTAATGCATGATCTAGCTCAGAAAAAGTTCCCTGTTCCATTTAAAAAATGGATATTTTCTAACTGCTTGATGGAATATCCTATTGTGTTTGTTAGTTTTTTGTTATCTGTAGTATATTTTAATTCCAAGAATTCTGAGTGGAGTATTGGTCCAGATGATCCATATATTGTTAAGAATGGGGTATGGAAGTCATAATTGCTATATTGAAGAATGGCCTCATTTTTAAGTACCTATCTTCTAAAGTCAAATAATGTATATATAAGTCCAAGTAAAGCGTAATTAAAATGATTCTACTCCAAGACTTGACTATTTCTGACTACCTGATTAATAAGAGATTCTGCAGACTTCTGTAGCCTTTACTATGGCTGAAAGCTGTTTAAAAATTTATGAACTGAGCAGCCACTTTCATAAATGATACCAACACAGGAAGAGTTTCCTAATACTTATGTTTAGTTCACTTACACTAAATGGGGTCTATGATAGTTTATTAGTTACATAAAACATGCATGTTATTACTCTAGAAACATCTTTAGAACTATTAGATTTTTTGTCTGATAACTCACCACCTCTGCAGGCCTGCACAATGATCACTTTGGGTTTGTCTCTTAAACCAGGGCAGGAGCGATTGTTGAATATGTTGAAGATGGTGTCATATTGAAGCACATCTGGATTGTTGTCACTATGTATAGTTCCACAGATTCCAGACAGGATACCATGAGACATAAGTACCAAGAATGTGCTGTCTGAGGACTTGTGCTCTGGTTTGCCAGCAAATTCACGCAGCACTGACTCCATATCCTAGAAAAGGCCAAAGTCTTACTGCAGTAGAATGAGTAAGAAAATCTGACCCACCAGATTTACTTTGAGCAGTATAGGAAACATATATAATGTTCTGAACAAAATGACCATACATAGGGTTGCTCAATGATATCAATTGTTTTCTATTCCCTCTTTATTGGTCATGGATTTTAAATTATTTGCTGTTCCTGATATATCATTGATTGTCTACTCAATATACTATATATTTACTATGTGAGTCATAATACTTTTTAATTTTATTTGTACCTTTTCTCTCCTTACCTGATGACAGGATTGTGTTTTCAATGGATTATATAACTTTACCTCTCAATCTGTTTTCATGTGCTAAGAATAATATCAGACATCTGAGCTGATTGTTTCCAAAATCCCTGCTAGGTTTGCTTCTCCTACTTACTCCAGTTGAAACAGTCTTCTGCCTGTGTTCTTCCAGGAAAGATGTATTCTCTGTGTAGCTCTTTTACTTAGTTTTCCCTCACTGTATTTTCGAGGCATCCGCTTCACATTTTTCCAGCGCTATCTCATTCCAAGTAATAGTATCTAGGCCACTATGTTATCTGACCACAGAATCTTTTCTAGATGACTTCAGATATTATTCCCAACTCTCCATTTTCTTTCACATTCTCTTTTTAATTTTTATTATTCACCTACTTTTTTATTTATACATCACTTCTCGAAATCTGTAGTTTCCTTGTATTTGGAAGTTGTCTCCCCAATATACATCAATGCAAAACAGACATTTCCAATCTCATTTACACATGTGTATCAAGTGACACAAAGAGTTCCTGCCACAAGTCAGAACTAACATTTGTGTTAATACACACCTAAGTGGCATTCACTCCTCCTGAAATTTCTTTGCCTGACTCCCAAATATTCCACTTGGGAGATCACTAAGAATTATTGGACAATTACTTTGTGTGCAGTTGCATGAAACTGAGGATATCTGCTGCTCCAAAGAGACATAGATATAGTCTATCTAATTCCTTCATTTGATAAAACGTGTGCACACACATACAGAGAGAGAGAGAGAGAGACAGAGAGAGAGAGAGCGAGAAGGAGAGAGAAGAGAGAGTGTCCCATGGTTTGTTAGGGCTTTTCTGTAACACTGTAAAGCTAATTTCTTAGTAAGATGTATGTTTTGATTGCACAGGAGTTTGGGGTGCATGTGTGGCTCTCACCCTGGCAGTAAGATTCTTTTTCACAGTCACAGTGTAGTCCAGGTCTTCAAGCAGCTTCTTCATTCCTATGACGTCTTGTTCAGCCCCATTCCTCACATCGAGATGGTCAAACTCTATATTGCATATGATGAGAGCCTGGCGAGTGCGTGCATTTCTGTCCTTTATTGGATAGATCTGCAGAAATCGATACAGAGTGAATTTTGTTTACTTGACTTCATTGAAAGCCCCAAAGACTCGTTAAGTGTTGTTTTATTAATGTCTCATCTGTTGTCCAATCTCCAAAGTCTACCAGAAGATACCGCCTCTCTCCTACAAACTCAGAGACAGATACTAGAAATATCTGGGATGATCAGTAAGGAATTTTGAGGAAACTGCTATCATTTTTAGATGTGCCTCCTCCTTCTCCGCCTAGTCAAACTTATCATCCAAGTTCAGAATAAGTGTCATGGAAGCAAGGGTTTTAGGTGTAGGATTAAGATTAGGTGACGATTTCATTGCCTTATTCAAAATGAATGTAAGAAAGATCCTTTGTCCTTGGTCCCTTTATTAACTTTGTATTGTTTTTAGCATTTCAAATTATGATGCTTCATAAACTTTAATGACATTTTAAAAATAGTCATCATGCCTATAACTTTCAAATTGAGTACATGTATTTACTATTTACCCATGTTATTTTATAAATATTTTAAGTTATCAATATATTTGAAATTCTCATAATTCTCAAAAAGATATTAATAATAAATAAATGAACAAAAGTGATGTATATTTTGTTCTGGAGTTTAATAAGAATTGGAATCTGTGTGAAACCATGAAACTTATTCTTTACAGCAAAGCATCTATTGAAAAGCCTACCCCGTCCTCATCCCCATGAATTTAGTTCTTTTAGGAAAAGCAAATTTTTCTACTCTGACTTTATTTTATGCACGCTGCACAGTACCTCTGTAGCCTTTTCTGTGCACAGTTTCTGGAATTCCTCAGGGGGGCATCTCTTGAGGGTGTCAGTAGTTTCTGGGGTTTCAACTGCTCCACACTCATTTTCCTGAAGAACTGTGGATAAATTACATAATATAAATTTTGATTTATAACTCTATGACCTACTTTGTCACCTGAAAGTTTTGAGAAAGAAAAAGTTTAGGAAGAAAACTATATATGGAGTGATTATGGTAATACCTGTCCTGCTGTGTAAGGAAATGTATTGTAACAGTAAGGAAGATTGAATTCCTTGGTAGAAAAAGCAAAAACACCCAAAATACAAAAATAGATTTGATAATTTGGAAGGAAACATCTCCATGATTCGGGGTTAAATTTGACCTTTTCATACTCGACAAAAATTGTGTTATTTTTTTCAAGTGGTTTACTCTAGTGTACTCACTTATGCACAGTCTTAGTTTTTCTCTAAGCAAGATAATGTAGAATATTTATAAGCGTAGTGACCATTGCAAACATAATGCAAACTACATGTGCAGCTTGACATTTCCATCTATATAAAGTAAAACTAAACAAGGAAGAATATTTTTAATAATATGCTTTATTTAATTAAATATAACCCAAATATTATTTCACTATGTGCTACTAGCCACATGTGGCTAGTGGCCATGATATTGTATAGAAAAACATCCCTTAATGATAATACCCCCAATCCGTACCACACACACAGAGCATACATAAAACATTGAAAACCTTGAATTCTGTACCATCAGTGTATTATTCTTTTAGGAATCTCAATCTGAATTTTGAAAAGTTCTGGAGAAAATGAGCTTAATTATTCCTTATAAATTTAAATCAGCTCTCTAATAAGGAAATGTCCTCCAGTAGTAATAATACTATATCTAAGGTCAAAAGGACAATAATTTGTTAGCGTTTCTGAGGTACTCCGGATATCTTGCCTACAGAGTGCTAGGCTTTTTAACACATACTTTAAAATGTAGAGAAAGTAATTCACCCTTTAGGGATATATCTATTTCTGAATCATCCTGGTGTATCACCTAGAGGAATATAGTACTATCTGATATTGTTTAACCTCATATGACAGAGATTATGCAAACAACTAAGAAGTAATTGAGGCCTTCCTTGAAGAGAAAAAAAAGAAGAATTTACAAACAGAAATCAAAAGTGTACTGAATCCAACACAACAAATTCTATTGATGAAGGGAATGGAGAGTTACATTACTCCTCTTTAGTTACATAAGTCCAACAAGATGTTCTCTGGCTTTGCATTATTTAAATGAGAAAATCAATACGATTCTGTAATTTTACTTGCTTTTTGTAATTATAATAATTCTATTTTCCTATTTTATTCATTCATTTTCATGAGTTTTTAAATGTGTCTTTCTAAACATATGATAAGATCCTAAATTCTTGAGATGCAGAAAATCCAAACAGCACATAAAAATATCAATCTTTTTGTGCATTTTTAATAGATCAAACAGGAACACATGGTCTCACATCCTATTGCAGAAAATCAAGCCAATATGATGAACTATAGTTTTTTAGAGAATTAACAGAGATTACTAGTATAGTGATCTATCTTGCACACATATACATACATACATACATACATACATACATACATACAGTTATCTGTGTTTAGCTAAATACATATAATCTTTCACTTTCTTCATTTTCTCCTTTCTCATATTCCAGTTGTTCTTTTCTGTTCTGTTCAGCAATTCCTTTCCCTTTTATTATTACAATATCTACAGTACATTTTGGATCTTATAACTCTTTCAGGTTTTTACTATTACTTTTTGACACTAAGGTGACAATATGATATTTATAAATGTGAGTTTGATTTATTTCACTTATGACTATAGTTTCAAGTTGCCTCCATTTACCTATAAAAGCCTCAAGATTATCCTTTTTTATAGCTGAATAATATTACATTGTATAAAAATACCACATCTTTTTTATCCATTCTGTGGTTGATGGGCATTTTGGTTGTTTTTCAGATTTAGTTATTACAAATTGTGCTGCTATAAATCTGGGTGCATATATACCACTGTGGCATGACATTTTCAATTTTCCTGGGAAAATATCCAGAAGGGGAATGGCTGGATTGAATGAGACTTCCAATCCTAGATTTTGAGGAATCTCCATACTGATTTCTACAGCGGCTGAACCAGTCTACACTCTCATCAACAGTATGGAACAGTTCATTTTTTCCTTCAACCCCACGAACATTTGTTGTTGGTTGATTACTTGATGGCAACCATTCTTTCTGGAGTGAGATGAAATCTCAATGATGTTATAATTTGGAGTTTGCAAATGACCAGTGATACTGAATATTTGTTCATGAATTTATCTTTCATTTGTATTTCTTCATCTGAGAAGATGATGTTCATCACAGATGCCCATTTTTGAATTGGTTTTTTGAATTTGTAAAGCCTGATGTTTTTCAATTATTCATGTGTTCTGGATATAAGTCCATTGTCTGAGGGACAGTTGGCTGAAATTCTTTCCCATTCTGTGGGAACCTTTTCACACTGTTGATGACTTCTTGGGAAGTGCAAAAACTTTTTGATAAGATGAGATCCCAGTTGCTGATTCTTTGAGGTGTTTCCTGTGTGATTTGTGTTTTGTTAATAAACTCTTTGCCCACCACTATGCCTTCAAGATTTCAACCTACCTTGTCTTCCAATAGATTTAGTGTTTCCATTCTAATTTTTATATCATTGATCCATTTTGCATTAGTTTAGTGTGTGGTTATAGACATGGGTCTAGATTCAGTCTTCATCCAGCATGTGGAAACCCAGGTTTTCAAACCTATTTATTAGAGGCTATCTTTCTTCCGATGAATATCTTTAGCAGCCAAATGTAAGTTGGCTGAGTTCCTTAGTAGCTGTTTTTGCATCTCCTAATCTGCTCCATTTTGATCGGGAATGAATTAAATCTGTAAAACAGTTTTGGGAGTATGGCCAATTTCACAATGTATTTATTCCTAACCCAAAGCAAAATCTTTCCATTTTCTGACTCTTAGTAGTCTGTTTTTATGCTGAATTTCTGGCATCTTAATTGTTCTATATCTGGGTGTAGATTTACCTTGGTTATGACTGTTTAGTTTTCTATATGGCTCACTGATCTGCATATCCAATTCTTTTCCTGTGTTTGGGAAATTTACCACTATTACTTCTGTGAATAGTTTTTTTAATATCATGTGTGTTGACTCCTGCATTTTCATTGACACTTATCAGTCTTGTATTGCTTCTCTTTGCATTATGTTACAGTTGTTGAATTGTTATTTCATGCTCCCTTGTTATTTATACAAGTTCTTTCCTTTCATGGTAGCTTGCTGCTATCCTGTCTTCAAGGTCCAAAAGACTATCCTCAGCTTCATTCAAACAGTTTTACCAACTTTAAATGGGAATTTTTATTTCCTGGACATGTCTTTGAATTTGTTTCATGCATTCTAATTCTTTCCTATATTGTTCAGTCAAGATTTCCATCATTTTCCCATGCTCCTATAATTTTTATGTACATCTTCCCTAGCTATGCTCATCAATTCCTTTATTAAAGTTGCCATTTCTTTCTTTGCCTGACAGATTATGTCTAATCTGATTTCCTCTATAGCTCATGGATTTGTTTCTTTATTTCAATTGCTATCTTTTCAGATATTTCAGGTGTATGATTTCTAATGTCCTCTTTTTCCATGTCTACTGTACTTGTTCCTCGTGGGCTGGATGTTTGCGATTGCATTTTGCATTTTTGTTTTGCCACTTTTACTTATTGATTTAATATTTTGGTCATTTAAATCCCACAGGTCTCAACTGACCATCATTTTATTTTAGAGTCCTAGTGTATGGCTGATGTTATGGAATTGCTGAGTCCCACAGAGAAGTGCAGAATCCATTCACCTGAATTCCTTATGCACGGCCTGTTGTGTGAGTGATATATTCGTCCTAAACTGACTAGCCTTGGAGTATTAATGTAAGGCAACCTTTAGCTCCTATTGTTACTCTGGCTTTAGGGTGTTCGAGGCTTCCAGATCTACCTGCCTATCATGTGTGCCCCAGCTGGGACTCTACCGTGTTACTCAGGGTCTTCTAGGTCCTTTCAAGTTCCTCTGGTTTAGAGCAGCCTTGCTGGGACTCTGCTTAACCCATCCGCTGTTGTATATATGGCAAAACGACTCAGTGGCACTCTTGCTGCACTTGCCAAGGTCCTACAGCTGGAGGGGAGGGTTTGCTACTGCTACTGTCTACCCACTAAGGTCCTCGATTTTAGGGAGAAACTCATCACACTGTTGTAGGCCCGCTGAAGTTCTCTGTGTTGGTGAGGGTTTCACCAGCCCACGAGGGTTCTGCAGATTGTGGAAGGGCTTGCTGATGGTCTGTGGGCTGTTGAGGACTCTGGAGTGAGGGGGAGTGGTGAACGATAATCCTGTCATCCCACAAGGTCTCCAGGATGAAGAAGGTGTGGTGACCTATGATCCCACTGGCCTCAGAGGCCTCCAGGGTGAAGGAGGTGTGCCATCTGACAATCCCGCTGGTTTCAGTGTTCTCCAGATCTATTTTAAATTTTATAGCAATAGTTGCCCAAGCCTTCCAAATGTCTAGACAGAAGTGATGGAAAATGATATTATCTAAAGAAAATGTGCCATAACATTTAAAAAGAAATTGTCAAATGAGAAGGTGAAGAGGGCAGAAGGAGAAAAAAAAGGAAATGAAAAGAAAAAAATGAGAAAAAAATGAAAAATTGAAACAATCTTTTATAAATAATGAAGAGAAGAGGAATTGAAGAGATAGGAGGAAATGGTGGAAAAAAGTGTCAAGATGTATCATATACAAGTTCAAATTCCCTATGATGATTGTGATCATTATGTGTATGTAAAATGTACCAATGAATGGAATTAAGAACTAAACAAAGAAAAGAACTGTCCCAGAATTCCTGTCTCATAGCCTATGTTATCTGGGGTTATTCTTTCAGTAAATGTTGATTAATGAATAATTAATAGAAATACACCTGGATATTATAAAAGAAGAAAAAAATTATATAATATCAGTTCATGCAATGAAAGTTCATATTTCCAAGGCACATGTATGATTAAAAAGAAATATATCAAAAGCCGGTAAATAATTGCATCATTATTATTTGTGCATCTATACTAAGTTCATTGCTAATGTTATGCCAGAGCCCCCGAAAATGCAAGTGAAATAGTTATTAATCTCATATTTAAAAAACCGAAATAACATCAAAATAATAATAAGTCACATATCAGTTAAATTATAACTTGCCTTGAATTAGGAATTGTGTTCTTACATCATGGGCAATATAGATAACTGTGACACAGTTTCAGTAACAATGGTTAATACTTCCCTATTATGCCAAGTATTTTACAAGAATCTTCCCACTGAAGTAGCACAAAAACTTTATGAAATATCTCTTATACTTCAGAGAAGTTCTTTGAGTATTTAACAAAACTTTTGTGAAAAGATGGACTCAATAGTCATCAAATTAAATGACACTTGGTGAACAGCTACTTATAAGAAAACAAGATATTTCAGGGATGCAAGAAATGATGGGTCAGTTCTACCTGGTAAGATCACATAGGCTTCAACAAAGAGGTAATGGAGACACTGATGTTGAAATACAGCCTACAGATGTTGAAATGGAATTGGATCACAGCTGTAATAAAGCTGCAATAGTGTACAGATGATGAAAGAATTTCATGCAGCACTTGGGTTGCTGTGTGAAATGAGCAGTCTGCCTGGGTTTTGGCTTTTTGATTCATGTATTTGTATGCTCAAAATGTTGCAGAGTACTGACTGAATGAAAGATTTGTGAAATAATACAATATGTGACAAACTAAAGAGGCTAAAAACACTGTAATGGCAAATAGGACAAACAGTGAGCATTGTATTTAAAAGAAGAGAAATTTATAAACAGAAATCAAAAGTGTACTGAGAGCCAACACACCAAATTCTACTGATGAAAGGTATGGAGAGTTATGTTACTCCTCTTTAGTTACATAAGTCCAACAAATGTTCTCTGGCTTTGTATTACTTAAATGAGAAAATCACTATGCTCCTATAATGCTACTCATTTGTTGTGTTTATAATATTTCTATTTTCTTATTTTATCCATTTGTTTTCAAGAGATTTTAAACAAGAATGTAGGATAGAACCTTAAATTTTGAGATGTAGCACATTCAAATAGCACATAAAAATATGAAACCTGCCAGGGATTTAGCTCAGTGGCATAAGCGCTTGCCTGGCAAGTGTGAGGTTGTGAGTTCGATCCCTGGTACCAAAAAAAAAAAAAAAAAAAAAAAAAAATCAAACCTTTTCAGCATTTTTTTACAGATGAAATAGTAACACATGTTCTTATGTCCTATTTCAGAAAATCCAGCCAGTATGATGACCTATAGTTTCCTGGGATAATCCTTGGACAAACGGTATGTGTTTTCATCCAAATTTTATGCAGTTACCTATTTATTTACAAGAATGGAAATTTTTATGTCTTAAGAATCATTTAAGGTCCATTGGTGCACAACTGTAGATAGAGTTTTCTGATAATATTGTCCTATATCTAATAGTAAAATCAGAATGAGGGCAAATTTTTTCATTACAAAATAGTGAATAGCATAGTGCAGTGTGCTTCTCAAAGACAGTTCCTATTACACTGTTAGTACAACAAAAAATGGAGAAACTATGAATCTAGACAAAATTTTTAATTTCTGAGTCTTATGAACTTTTCAAAAACCTCTTGTAATTAATAGAAAAGGAAGCCACTAATACAGTATAACACAGTCATGTTTCTTGGCATAGAGTTGTTGAAGTGATTATGTCTGACTAAATAACAATGTTTGGCATATATCTCAAATGAACCAAATAAGCAATTAGTTCACATTCTTTCTATTCTACACTGCATACCGTTTAGATTTTGCTTGACATCATTCCATTGTATCTATGCCCATCTATCTGGTAACTGTCTTTACACAGTTCTGTATTTAAACTCATATAGTGTCCTGGTTATCTGAGTCATTTTACCTAAAGTGTCCTCAGATCATGCTTGTGATTTGAATTCAAATATAGCACAGGGGCCACTGGAACTCCTTTGAAAGTCTACATGAGCTTTTTCCTAATACAGCCTCTGATGATCATATAGGTTCAGTTTAGAGTTTAAAATTTCTTGTGATTCCATTTCTGAAATCATTTTGAATATCTTTTTTTGTTTCAGATTCCCAGTTGCTACATTATCTTTGATTTTTAAAAACTGTGATTGTTTTCTTGGCATCTCAGATTTGAAGGAAAGCAATTAACCTGCAGAAAGACCAGGATAAATACAAAGGAGAATATAACCTAGGCTTCAAGCTTGACATTTGTCACACTCATATGCTTGTTCTGCTGGTCAGAGTACCCCTTCTTCACATAGACTAGCTCATTGGAAAAGAATGTTTGGTATAGTGCAGTCTCAACTAATTATGTTGCCTTTTGTTCATTACTACTTATCATTCTGGTAAGTACTAGGGCCAGATTTATTTAAGATCTATGAAAATTGAGTGTTTACCTAGTGAACTTGAATCCAAAGTCATTTAGACTTTTATTGCTATATTTAGAATTCAATTTGGGTCAAAACTGTTCAAATTTACAAAACTTTGGACATTTTACAGGAATTTTCCAGGTTATATTTTAAAAATCTAAATCTTAGCACATGCATAGTGATTTTGATAACTAATATTTATCATATGCAGATCATTTGCTTATTCATCATATAGTAATTTGATACTATTATGTGTTTGGCAATTGATGGAGAATTTGGGTAGGAAAAACTTGGTAAATGCAAATGTTTTTATTACTGAAATTGAAAGTGAATAGAATTGGAACATTTCAATTGTGGGAACAAGTTTTTGATTGTAGATATGTTATTTTTATGATTCCAAATTCATATTTCAACAAAAACACAGCTAGAGCTAAATGAGCCTAGAGTTGTGTGGGGAAATCTTTGAATGAGAGTTAGTATCTTAGAAGTTTTTACATGTCTGGCATTACTATGTACCTAGTCTTAGAAAGTCAAGTTGAAGAAATACTGGAATTCTCTACATTTGACAAATGGTAAAAATGATTATTGAAATGGTTAAGAAACTTGCTTAAAGTCACAGGATTCATTAGGTGATAGAATCTAGGCTGAGGTGTCTCTATCTACAAATTTCTGCATTTCACTATTTCTATGAACTCCCTGAATACAAGGAAACTGGATCTCAACCCACAAAAGACAATTCTGCTTTTAAAAGAAAAATGCATCTACAGTGAAAATGCTACTTTTTTAATGGAATGAGTGAGGGATCACAGAAAATGTTGAACAGGTTGAAATCTGAATAGAGTCTGGAAAATTTAAAGTATTAACATGAAAGTGATTCCAGCCTTACCTTTTGTGTCATTGGTCTCTTGGTCTGAATTTAAAAGACTTGAGAGAAAAACTTGACTTGCTTCTTCTGGGTTCTGTCGATAAGGGAAGAAAGTTCCCAAGCTTTTGTCTTCACATGTGGCTTTCAGAACTTTTTTTATGACTTCTTCAGCATTGTTTGATGTCCTATTATCGAAAATATGAGAGAAGACTTCTCTAGCTATGTGTTGAGTTGTCCCACATGCTGGTTTCATTTGGTGGTTTTCTGTCAAAATAGAAATACACCTTGAACATTATCCATGTTAAAGAGTTTTGCCTTCATTTTAATCACAATATTTATAATGTGAATCATCTTGAAAGTATATTCTATTTTAGTATCTCCCCCAATAACTATGAAATTATTTTCTTGTATCTATAGAGCTCTTTCAAATTCTTGAAATCATGCCAATCTCAATGGATTCATTGTCACTTAAAGTTTAGTTTTGATAGCTCCAGTGTCATCCATGCTTTTCATATGACTGGTTTTCTTTTTCCCATCTAGGATGATAATGATCAACCTAGAATGCGTGCTGCACAGAAAGTGTAAGATCTGTCCAGACAGTAAATTCTTCCACTACACAGTCAGGTATTTCTTATGCTCTGTATTTGTATGGTTGAAACTCTCTGTCCTTACATTATCATAATTCTACATATATACTATCCCCAAATCTTTGTGCCTCAAATACTTTAAATACCTTAACATGCTTAACTTATGAATTAATGAATAAATTATTTAATGCATTTAGATTTTTCATTACTTTAATATCTCATTTCCAATCAAAATTCAGAACTGAAAATAATGGTATGACAAATTAATTTAGCCTAAGGTAAATTTATTACTCCTCCGAAAAATTTAAAATTCTATGGAGAACTAAAATATGGATGTCAAATAATAAATCTTATTTTAGATTTGTCAAAATATTTTAATCAGGCAATATATAGGAAGACAGGTTATCAAATCTATTTAAAATTTATTTTGTTTTAAAAATCAAAACATAAAAAATGGTAAAAATAATACAGAATTTAAAAAAAACAGAAATCAACACTAGTTAATATATTGCATAGAGTTATCTTAGAAGTAGTTGTTCAGGTTACAAGATCAGGCATAAAAAAGATCAAATAATCAACCAATGAGATCACAAACTGCTCTTTTTGGTGAACTAACAGAGATTAATAGTATAGTAATCTATCTTGCACACATACACATACATACAGTTATATGTGTATACTTACATACATATAATCCTTTCCTTTCTTAATTTTCTCCTTTCCCTATCCCAGTTGTTCTTTCCTTTTGAGCACATTTTCCCTTTCATTATTACAATATCTATTGTACACTTTAGATATTATTACTCTTTCAGTTTTTCATTATTATTATTATGTTTTTTTTACACTAGGGAGACTATTATATTTGTAAATGTGAGTTTGATTTATTTCACTTATGAGTATAGTCTCAATTAGCCTCCATTTACCTATAAAAGCCTCAAGATTATCCCTTATTATAGATGAGAAATATTCCATTGTATAAACATACCACACCATTTTATCCATTCTACGGTTGATGGGCATTTTTGTTGCTTCCAAGATTTAGCTATTACAAATCGTGCTGCTATAAACATGGATGCACATATACTGCTGTGGCATGACATTTTCAATTTTTCTGTGAAAATACCCAGAAGGGGAAGAGCTGAATTGAATAGGACTTCCAATCCTAGTTTTCTGAGTAGTCTCTGCACTTATTTCCACAATGGTTGCACCAGTCTACACTCCCAAGAACAGTGGAAAAGTGTTCCTTTTTCCCGACAGCCTAGCCAACATTTATTATTGGTTGATTTCTTGATGGCAGCCATTCTTTCTGGAGTGAGATGGAAGTTTAATGTTATTTTAACTTGCATTTCTCAAATGACAAATGATGCTGAACATTCTTCTTATATTTATTTTCCATTTGTATTTCTTCATCTGAGAAGTACACGTTCATTGACAAATGCCCATTTTTGAATTGGGTCTTTGAATTTGTGGGGCCTGATGTTTTCAATTCTTTATATATTCTAGATATAAGTCCTTTGTCTGAAGAACAGCTGGCTAAAATTCTTTTCCATTCTGTGGGATTTCTTTTCACGCTGTGGGTGATTTCCTTTGAAGGGCAAAAACTTTTTACTAAGTTGAGGTCCCAGTTGTAGATTCTTTGAATGACTTCCCATGTGATTTGTACTTTGTTAATGAACTCTTTGCCTATCCCTATGTCTTTAAGCTCTCTAAGTTGTCTTGTAGTAGATTTAATATTTCTATTTTAATATGTGTATCTTTGATCCATTTTGACTTTAGTTTAGTGCATAGGGATAGCTGTGTGTCTAGTTTCAGAGTTTGGCATGTGGAAAGCCAATTTTTTAGCACCAATTATTAAAGAGGCTATCTTTCTTCCAGTGAACATGTTTACCACCTTTGTCAAATATAAGGTGGCTGAGTGCCTCTGTAGTTGTGTTTGCATCTTCTAATCTGTTACATTGATCCTCAGGTCTGTGTTTTTATTTATTTTTTGCCAGTACCATGCTGATTTTATCACTGTGGCTTCATAGTATAATTTCAAGTCAGGGATTCAGATGCCTCCTGCCTTGCTTCTGTTGCCCAGAATTCATTTACTATTCTAGGTCTCTTCTGTTTCCAAATGAATTTTAGGAATGTTTTCTCTAGATCTGAAAGTTATGTTAATGGTATTTTATTGGGATTGCATAAAATCTGTATAACAGTTTAGGGAGTATGGCCATTTTCACAATGTATTTATTCCTAACCAAGAGCAAGGAATATCTTTCCATTTTTGACATCCTCTTCAATCTCCTTTTCTAGAGTACTATAGTTTTCAATGTATAGATCTTTTACATCCTTTGTTAGGTTCATTTCTAAGTATTTCATTGTTTTGGATGCTATTGTGAAAAGTGTTATTTCCACAACTTGTTTCTCAGTCAGTTTGCTGGTTGTGTACAGGAATGCTATCAATTCTCGAGTGTTGACCTTGCATCCAGCTACACTGCTGAATTTGCTTATTAACCCTAGTAGTCTTTTGATGGAATTTTTGGGATCATCTATGCAGAGTATCATGTCAACTGCAAATAGGAAAAAATTAATTTCTTCCCTTCCTATCCTTATTCCTTTTATTTCTTTCTCTTGTCTAATTACTCTGGCTAACATTTTGAGAACTATATTGAATATGTGTGGTGTTAGTGGACATCCATGTTCCTGATTTTAGAGTGAAAGCTCTCACTGTTTGTCCATTTAGTATAATACTGGCTGTTGGTTTGTCATAGATGACTTCTACCAGATTGAGGTAGATACCATCTGTTCCGAATTTCTGTGGGGTTTTATCATGAATAAGGGTTGGACTTTATCAAAAGCTTTTTCTGCATCTATTGAGATGATCATGTGAGTTTTGTCTTTCGCTTGGTTGATGTGGTGTATTACATTTATTGATTTGTATATGTTAAACTATCCCTGCATTCCTGTGATAAATCCCACTTGGTCATGATGTATAACCTTCTTGATGATTTGCTGCATTCTATTTGCTAGTATTTTATTGAGAATCTTTGCATCAATGTTCATTAGGGAGATTGGCATATAGTTCTTCTTTTTGGTTCGGTCTTTCTCTGGTTTTGGTATCAGAGTGATATGTGCCTCCAGAAATGAGTAAGGGAGGATTTCATTGAAGGGTTTGAAGAGCATTGGCATAAATTTTTCTCAAATTTCCTGTAGAATTCAGCTGTGAATCCAGCAGGACCCGGACTTTTGTTTGTTGGTAAGTTTTTAGTCACATTTTAAATTTCAGTAGCCGATATTGGGTTATACAAAATTGTTATGTCTTCCTGACTCATCTTTGGTAGTTCACACATTTCTAGCAATCTGTCCATTTCCTCTCTTTTCTACCCTAAGTGAGTAAAGATTTTCAAAGTAGCTATTGATGATCTTCTGAATTTCCATGGGATCTGTGGTAATTTCCCCCTTTTCATTGCTTATTGCATGAATTTGAGTTTTTTTTTCTTTTCGTTGATAAGGTTGGCTATAGGCTTATCAATTTTGCTTATTCTTTGAAAGAACCAACTCCTCAATTCATTGATTCTTTGTATTGTTTTCATAGTCTCAATTACATTAATTTCTGCTCTGATCTTTATAATTTTCTCTCTTCTCTGAGCTTTGGGCTTGACTTGTTCTTTTTTTTCTAGAGGCTTGATGTGTAGCATTCAGTTGTTTATTTGTGTTCATTCTGTTTTTCTGATGTGCTAATTCATTGCTATGTATTTCCCCCTTAGCACCGCTTTCCTTGCGTTCCTCACACATTTTGGTATGTTGCACTTGCATTTTCATTGAATTTTAGGTATTGTTTGGTTTTTTCCCTCAACTTCATCTGTAACCCATTGGTTGTTCAAGAGGTTGCTATTCAATTTCCATGTGTTTATGTAGGTTTTCCAGTTTCTGAGGCCATTAATTTCCAACTTTCTTGCACTATGGTCAGATCATATGCATGGGATAATTTCAATCCCTTTGCATTTACTTAAGGATGTTCCATGTGCTAAATATATGGTCTATTTTAGAGAACATCCTGTGTGCAGCTGAGAAGAATGTGTATTCTGACGCTGCTGAGTTGAACACTCTGTAAACATGGACTAAGTCCACTTGTTCAGTTTGGATTCAGTTCCATTATTTCCTTGCTGACTTTTGGTCTAGTGCTATCTCTTTGTGACAATGGGGTATTAAGGTCCCCTGGTATAACCGTGTTAATGTTTATTTGGTTTTTCATGTCTATTAATATTTGTCTTATATAGTTGAATGCTCCTGTATTTAGTGCATATATATTCATGATTGTTACCTGTTCCTCTTGAATTTTTCCCCTAGCAAGTATGTAGTGACCTTTCTTATGTGTTTTGATCATTTTGCTTTGAAGTTCACATTGTCTATAAACAGAATAGCTACCCCCTGCTTTTTTTGGGGTTCCCGTCACATGGAATATTGTTTTCCATCTTTGACTTTTAGTCTGTGAGTTTCCTTTTGAGTCAGATGTGTTTCTTGTATACATCATATTGTTAGGTCGTGTTTCTTGATCCATTCTGTCAACCTATTTATTTCAATTGGTGAATTGAGGCCATTTTTATTGATGGGTATAACTGATACGTACTGTCTTCAGTTTGTCATGTTATTTTCCAGTTTGTTTCCTGCTTTTACCCCTTGCTTAATTCCTTACTCTGCCTAGTGGTTTCATTCTGTCATTCTGTGAGTTGCAGTCATTTTTGTCTCTCTCCAGTATGTCTTTCATTACTCTTTATCAGGTTGGTTTGGTACACACGAATTTCTTCAGTTGTTCTTTGTCATGGAAGTATCTTATTTCTCCATCAATTTTGAAAGAAAGTTTTGTAGGGTACATCAATCTGGGTTGAAAGTTGCTTTCTTCCAGGGCTTGAAATACTTCTCTCCAGGCTCATCTTGATTTGAAAGTTTGTGCTGAAATGTCTGCCATGATTCTATTGGGTTTTCCTTGATAGGTGAGTTGTGTCTTTTCTCTAACAACTTTTAGTAGTCTGTTTTTATGCTGAATTTCTGGCACCTTAATCATTCTATGTCTGTGTGTAGATTTACTTTGGCTATGACTGTTTAACTTTCTATATGACTCACTCATCTGCTTATCTGATTTTTTCCCATATTTTGTTAGTTTTCCACTATTACATCTGCTAATAGTTTTGTTATGTCATGAATGTTGACTCCTGCATTTTCATTGATGCCTATCAGTCTTGTATTGCTTCTCTTTGCATCATCTTACAGTTGTTGAATTGTTATTTCATGCTCCCTTGTTATTTATACAAGTTCTTTCCTTTCATGTTAGCTAGCTGTAATTCTGTCTCCAAGGTCCAAAAGACTATCCTCAGCTTCATTCAAATGGTTTTACCAGCTTTAACTGGAAATTTTTATTTCCTGGACATCTCTTTGGATTTATTTCATGCATTCTAATTCTTTCCTATATTGTTCAGTCAAGATTTCCATCATTTTCCCATGCTGCTATATTTTTATCTACGTCTTCCCTAGCTATGCTGATCAATTCCTTTATTAAAGTTGTCATTTCTTTCTTTACCTGAGAGATTATGTCTAATCTGATTTCCTCTATAGCCTCATGGATTTGTTTATTTATCTTACTTGCTATTTTTTCAGGTATTTCAGGTGTATGACTTCTAATATCCTCTATTTCAATATCTTCTGTACTTATTTCTGATGGACTGGATGTTTGAGATTGCATTTTGCTTTTCTGTTTACCTCTTGGGTTAATATTTTGGTCATTTAAATCCCACAGGTCTCAACTGACCATCATTTTATCTTAGAGTCCTAGTGTGTGGCTGATGTTTGTACAATTGCTGGATCCCACAATGAAGGGGTGTGGCCAATCACCTTAATTCCTCCTGCACGGCCTGTTGAGTGAGTGATATATTCATCCTAAACTGATTAGCCTCGGAGTATTGATGTAAGGCAACCTTTAGCTCCTATTGTTACTGCGGCTTTAGGCTGTTCCAGGTCTCCAGATCTACCTGGCTATAGCGCGTGCCTCAACTGGGACTGCACTGTTTCACTGGGAGTCTCCTAGGCCCTTTTGGGTTCCTCTAGGTTAAGGGAGGCCTTGTCTATGCTCTCCTCCACCCACCCAGTTTTGTGTCTATGGGAGAAAGACTCACTGGGACTCTTGTTCGACTTGCCTAGGTCCTACAGCTGGAGGGGAGGGTTTGCTGCTTCTCTTGTTTACCCCACTGAGGTCCTCTATTTGAGGAGGAAACTCACCACACTGTTGCAGGTCCACTGATGTCCTTTGTGTAGATGATAGGTTGTTGAGGCTTTGACCAGCCCTCGAGGATTCTTCACGTGCTGGAAGGAGTTGCTGATGGTCTGTGGGCTGTTGAGGTGTCTGGGATAAGGGAGAGTAGTGACCAATGATCCTGCCAGACCCCTGATTCTCTGGAGTGAAGGGTGACTGGTGACTGATGGTCCTGCCTGCCCCTAAGGTCTGTGGGTTGAAGAAGTGGTCAAAGAGGATCCTGCGGACACCAGAGTTATCTGGGGTGAAGTAGGAATGGTGACCAAAGATCCTGCCAGCCTCCGAAGTCTCTGGGGTGAAAAGGGAGTGGCGACCATTGTTCCCGCTGGCCACAGAGGTCTCCGGCTCTTTTTTCAATTTTTCTCTTCCTTTTTTTTTTAATTTTAAAAAACAAAAACAAAAAGAAAAGGTCTACATAATACAGAATTTTTTTAAAAAAGTAAGAAATCAACACTAGTTAATATATTACATATTGTTATCTTAGAAGAATTTGTTCAAGTTACAAGATATAGGCATAAAAAATGATCATAAAATCAAACAAAGACAGCACAAACTATTGTTTTTCATGAACTAACACAGAATTAGCAGTATATTTATCTATCTTGCACAGATATACACACATATGTATGATGAGTGTGATCATTATGTGTATGTAAAATGTATCTATAAACTGAATTAAGAAAAAAAGCAAAGAAAAAGAACTTTGTCCCAGAATTCCATTCTCATAGTCTATCTTATATGGGTTTATTCTTTCAGTAAATGTTTATTAATGAATAATTAATAGAAGTACACCTGAATATTCTAAAATATGGAAAAAGTTATATAATATCAATTCATTCAATGAAAGTTCATATTTCCAAGGCACCTTTATGATTAAAAAGAAATATATCAAAAGTAAGTAAATAATGGTATCCTTATTTTTTATGTATCCATACTATTTTCTTCGCTAATGTTATGCCAGAATTCCAGAAAATGCCATTGAAATAATTATTTACCTTATATTTTAAAAAATGAAATAATAACAAAATAATAATAAGTAACATATCAGTTAAATTATAACTTGTCCCTAATTAGGAACTGTGTTTTTACACCATGGTCAATATAGTTAACTATGACACAGCTTCAGTAACAATCGTTAATACTCCCCTATTATGCCAAGCATTTAACAAGAATCTTCTCACTGAAGTAGCACAAAAACTTTATGAAATATCTCTTACACCTCAGATAAGTTCGTTGAGTATTTGACCAAACTTTTGTGAAAAGATGGACTCAATAGTCATCAAATTAAATGACACTTGGTGAACAGCTATTTATAAGAGAACAAGATAGATCACGGACTCAAGAAAGATGGGTCAGTTCTAGCTGGTAAGATCACAGAGACCTCAAGAAAGGGGTAGTGGAGACACTGATGTTGAAATACAGTGTACGGATGTTGAAATAGAATTGAATCATAGCTGTAATAAAGTTGCAATAGTGTACAGATGTTGAAAGAATGTCATGTAGCACTCGGGTTGCTGTGTGAAACGAGCACTCTTCCTGGGTTTTGGGTTTTCAATTCATTTATTTGTATGTTCAAAAATTTGTAGAGTATTGATTGAATGAAAGATTTGTGAAGTAATACAATACATAATAAACTAAAGAGGCTAATAACACAATAATGGCAAATATGATAAATGGCGAGCATGATATTTAATGGTCCATATTTGAAAGTTTCTTTTCTAGAATGAGAAGCATGACAAGGGAGTTCAATCTGACCATTTTCTATCAACACAGTATTGGAAGTCCTACCTAGAGAAATTAAGTAAAAGAAAGAAATAAAAGACATCCAAATTGTAAAGAAGTTAAATTGTCCAAGTTTGCAGACTATGGATTTTATATATAGAAAATGCAAAAAATCCTGCCAAAATTCTATTAGAATTGATACATGAATTAAGTAAAGTTACAGTATGTAAAGTTGAAAAAGAATAATCAGTAGATTTCCTATCGACTAGCATTACTCTCTGAAAAAATCAAGAAAGCAATCTCACTTAAAATAACTACCAAAAGTAAAATACTAATGAGCAAATTTAACCACTGAATTAAATGACATACATACTGAAATCTACAAGATGTTGATCAAATAAATGGGTTATGTATAAATAGATATTTTGTGTTCATGGTTTAGAAGAATTAAGATTGTTACTATATCCATAGTACACAAGCAATCTATAGATTCAGTGCAACTTCTATCAAATTTCCAATTTACTTTTTTACAGAAACAGAAAAGTTTAAATTCACATGAAATAGCCAAAGCAAAGAGAATAAAACTTCAGATGTTACACTATCTGACATTAAAGTATGCTACACAGCTAAAATAATCAAAACAGCACTGGCATAAAAGCATACACACAAATCAATGAAGCAGGAGTGAAAACACAGAAATAAACCCAAGAATTTATAGTTGATTGATTTCCTACAAAGTTCCACAACTTCATAATTTAATTGTAATTAAATGACTCTAGGAAAACCAGTACTGACATGAAGAATACTCGTTAGAACATTATTTTACATAAGATCAGAAAATTAGCTACAAGGTGGTTAAACATTTTAATATATGTCTAGAAAATTTGAAAGTATAAAAGAAGACAAAATAGGAAAATACATTTACCTTACTTTAGGCAAGGATTTAATGGATATGATCTCAAAACTTTAGGCTTAGAAGTGAACATAAGCAAATGGGATTTAACTCAAAAGCTTTTGCACAGCAAGCAATCAAGAGTGAAGACATAATTTACACAATGGGAAAAATGCTTGTTAATCACACAATCAAAAAGGCATTAATATAAAAATAAATAAGAAACTCCAACTAATGACAAGAAAACAAGTGAACTGATTTAAAAATGGACAAAAGTCTTGAACAGACAGTTTTTAAAGGAAATGTACAATGACCACACATACAAAAACCATACGACTGACCACACAAAATATCTAACATTTCCAATGATCAAGGAAATGCAAGTTAAAACTACAGTGAAACATTACTCTACACCTTTCAGAAAGTCTATTGTTAGAGGATCTGGATAAAAGAAATCCATGGTTAAAATCTGAATACTGGTACTATGAAAAACAATATGAGAGTTCCTTAAAAATAACAAAAAACTCCCAAACTCATTACTGGGCATATGCCCAACCATATGGAAACATAGCTGAATGCTGTTGAAATGATAGCTGCATTTGAATGTTCATTGAAGCATTATTGACAACAGTGAAGAAATGGAATCAACACAAGTGTCTTGGTACGTTGATTCCATTGAATGAGTAAAGAAAGTGGAATACTACTCATCTATTTTAAAAAAAAGATTTCGGTAAATAGTAAAAAGCATAAATAAAACAAGAAGGCTTTATGTTAATCAATAATGAACCAGATCAGGCTCTGAAATTCTAGGACCACAGGATGCCACTTATATGGAATCTTAAAAAGCAATATTCATAAAAATAAAGAATTGAATGGAGTTTAGCAGGTTTCAGTGGTGGGCTGGGTTAAATTAGAGACTTGTCAAATGAAATGAAATTTAGTAACAGCAGAAATAAGTTCAAGAGATTGATTGGGAAATATGGTGAATATAAAAAATAATGAAATATTGTATTGTTGAAAATATGAAAAAGACAAATTTTAAGTGTTCCCACCACAAAAAAAATAGTATAGGAGGTATTGCATATGTTAATTAGCTCCATGCAGTCATTCCCCAATCTATATATTGTACATAATAAATATATACAATATTTTCCAGATAAAATAAAACATATAAATTGTAATTTAAGAAAATTAAAGAGTTTGAGGACCTCTTCTTTTAATCTATACATTTTCATTGTGGCAACTACAATAGTTCAATAATAAATATGTGACTTACAAATTTACAAATTCAGCCTAGATGTGGATACCAATATTGAGAATCACATATTCAATTGTCAATGAGATATTTCATAAAATGTTTGGATTTAACTTTAAAAGCTTAATCATTTTGATGCCCCTTCCCCATTTCCTCACTAGTAAATAGTATCTAACCTCCAGTATAAGAAATCAGCAAAACCTCATGACTTTACATCTTTTCTTCCTTATTTATATTTTGTTTTTAGTCTCAATTCATATTATTTTTATTTCATTTTCTAAATGTTTGCAGGATCTTCCCAATTAATTCTGTCAATTCTAACTGTTCATTTCTCCTGTTCAGACCAACATCCTTCTTTTCTTAATTATTTCAAGATCCTTAGAAGTCTACACTCATCCCCTTCTTATGTATTCTTCACAATGAAGCAGAATGAGTCTTCCAAAATCAAAATTTGATAACGAAACCTCTTGGTTTAATCTAAACTAAGCTTTCTCATTCAGCCTTACTTTCTGATAGTAAACCTACATTTTACATTTACATTTTAAATATGCTGCCCTAGCCAGGCGTGGTGGCACACGCCTTTAATCTCACACTCGGGAGGCTGAGGTAGGAGGAGCATTGTGAGTTTGAGGCCCAGCTTGGGCTACAACGTGAGCACAAGGCCCGTCTGGGCTACACAGTGCAACCCTGCCTCAAAAAAAGCCAGGGCCAGGAGTTTGGCTCAATGACTTAAGCGCCTGGCTGACAGGTGCGAGGTTGTGAGTTCAATCCTCAGTGCTGCAAAAAAATAAAAAATAAAAATACAAAATAAATAAATATGCTGCCCTTCTTGTGATTTATCAAAAATATCTACTTAGAGATCTCTGCATCTCTGATTCCCAAACTTGTCATTTCTTCTTGTGGTCCTATTGTTTATCTTTCAGATCTCACATAAATGTAACTGTGATTTCCAACTTGCTTATCACTATCCCATTATTAGATTCTACACCGTGGAAATCTAGGAGCCATGAACTAGGTCTGCATTACTTCTAAATTCAGAGGATGTTCAATAATTCTCTACTGTATCATGGGTAAACACAGGAACAAATGAATATAGGGACAAATAAATAAAATTTAGACATGATCTGTCTCTTAACAAGGCTTAATGGTAAGTTTAAATTGTTTAACTTTTCCAATGATCAGATTTTTGTGCATAAAACAGGTGACCTGAGATCAGAGTGCAGGATAAATCACAGTATTACATCCAGCCAGACGAAGAGAAGGACACTGTGTGTGTGTGTGGGGGGGGGGAGGTGCTGGGAGAGAGAGAAAGAGAGGGAGAGATAGATAGAGAGAGAGAGAAACCCTGAGAGCAATCAGAGAAATATTGTGCCAGAATTGTTCATTATGGGCTAAAGAGACAGGGACATTGGAGTCACATTAAACAGACCAAGAGTATAATTCAATACAATGGGTAGAAAAGCGTGTGAACTCACGGCTCTCTGATCTGATCTGTTTCTTATGACCTGAATGGCAAATTCAGAATCAAGAGGAAGTAGAGAAGATTTCAGAGTGGATTTAGAGAATTCTAGAGTTGTTTCACACACAGTACTTTACCCTCTGTTTTGTTATCAGGCACTGAAAAAACTCCTGCCTGGCTTAAGGAGACCCAGTGTCTTTAATTCCTTTTCAGTGTCTCTAACTCCACATCCTGTGGTTTCAATTACACACAGAAAGAAAGGGGAAAATTCAGCTCATACACTCCTGGCTTGCTTCCCTTTTCTTAGTTCTGCCTATCACAGAGCAATAAATAAATCCCTTTTCAGGAAGGGACCCAAACTCACCAGCCATGGGAAACAGCCTCAGTCTCTTCCAGTGCAGTGGGGCTTAGAGGGCCTCAGACTGGAAGATGAATGCAAATGGATATTTCCTGAGTGCAAGGGGCGGGGACAATTGATCACGTGTTGTGAAACTGCTGCTCAGAACTTCTAGCTTCCTTATTTGGAAGTCCCCTGCAGTTATAACAGTGGAATCTCGGTCCTGAACTCTAGCACCTCCCTTTGGGAAAGAAAATTTAAAAACTAGAAATGATAAAACACTGTCCTATAGGCTGACTCACTCTGTCTAATGTTTTCCTCCTGTACCTTTGCTCTGTCCATGGCTCTCAGAACTCCTCCCCATACTTCCTTCTGTTTTAATCTCTTGTGTCTCCCCCTCTACTTATTAAAGTACAAATATAATGAATCTGTTTTCCATTTCCCAGTAAAAATTAACCAAGTAGCTTCTGTCTTCTGTTTAAATTGTGTGAATTGTATCTTCCCCTCTCTGTTTCCATCATCTTAATCTTTTATTGCAGATAGTTCTAGAGAAACTTTTTCTCACCCCTTCCCAAACATGGTTTTCTTTAGCTGTCTAAGATCAATTTAAGGTCCTTTCTTTTTACTGAAGATGACAGTTCTGCTTTGGGTATTTCCCCCTTGATATTCTAGCCAAGAATTCTTCACAGGACCAGTTTTATTCTGTAGTAGAAGGAATGATCACACAAAAGAGATCTGTCCAAAACAATTAGTAAGATGGAGAAAAAAGTTGTGATATGTTTAACTTTGAAGGTTTTCCAAAGATCAGAAATTCACTGTCACTTTGAAATACCTTAGGGTCAGAAAAGGTCATTGTTCCAAGTGAAGCTGTAGTTCTTCCAGCTGTGTGGATTATTAGCCCAGAATTTATTTTTCCTTATTCATACAAGGACTTTGTACCCTAGAATTCATTCACAGTGTCATATGTCTGCTAATTGTTTCATTCACGTTTGTTGACTATTTTATCTTCTCAGTAGAACCAGCTATTCCCTTTCTGGGTATTTTTCTAGAGGAATTGAAAACATCATACCACAGCAATATATGTGCACCCATGTTTATATCCACACAATTTGTGACAGTTAAATCTTGGAAACAAACCAAACACTGATTAGCCTCAGAATGGATACAAAAGATGTGGTAGCATTCATGGGCTGGGAGGAGAAACAGGAAGCCAAATTGCTCTTTCCATGAGCCAGCAGCACCTGTAGAGTGGAGGAGAAACAGGAAGTGCCCTTTCCATAAGCTTGGCAGCACACAGGCTGAAGACAAGCAGCACTAAGCCCTCCACCCAAGCAACTGGCTGATTCAGACTAATGCACACTGAGTTGATAGCAACTGAGATACAAACACAATTTAAAGCAAATTAAAGCTATAATTGTTTGATTGATTTTGCAGACCTAAAGCTAGTAGTCTGAGCATCTATTTAGAGGATAACAATATGCAATACAGCAAATATGGGGGATTTTATTCTGTCCTGCATTTTAAATACAATCTGGTTCTCACTGTTTTGTTTTGTTCCATTTTATTGTTTTGTTGTATGAAATGTTTGGTTTTGACTGGTTTTATTCTGTTCTGTTTTGTTTTATTAAGTCTCATGGTATGGGCAGCAATTTTTAAAATAACAAGAGGCATTATGGTAGCAATTGTTGATTTCCTATTATCCTGTTTTGAAGCCCTGCATCACTTTAACTGTTTTGTTTTGATTGGCTTTATTCTGTTTTATTTTGTTTGCTTTTATTCTCTTTTAAAAAAATAAAAGATGTGATAATTCTATACAATGCAGTACTACTCAGCCATAAATAAGAATAAACTTGAAACTTTTATATATAAATGGATGCAACGAGAGACCATACTCATAAGTGAAATAAATCAGACTCACATGTGTAAATGTCATATTCTCTCCTTAGTGTAAGAAACTGAAAGAGTAAATAAGATACAAAAGGTTTAATAGATATTGTGAAAGGTAAAGAAACTGCTGAAAGGGAAGAATAGCTGGAATAAGGGAAAGGAGAAAAGAAGGGAGGGGAAAATATATATAAGAGATAGCTAAGATAATTGTGCTAGTCATTCTATTAGTTCATTAAAAGGAACAGTTAGTGCTTATAATGTTTGATCAATTGTGGGTGCCTATACCTGGTAAGCTGAGCAACTATCTTAAAGATAACAATATGCAATATAATAACCACTGGTAATTTCTTATCATCTTGTTTTGAAATTCTGTATCATTTTTCTGGTTTTTAATTCTCTTCAAAATAAAAATAAATAAATAAGTAAAAAGGTGAAAATCCCATCAAAAAACACAAAAAACAAAAAACACTGCAAGCTACTAGGAGCCTAGTGTTGAATCAAAATTTACTTGGCTTCCCTAAAACATCTTAACAAACTTTAGAAATATGTAGGTTTTGTTCAAAACTTTGTCAGTAGTAAACTCTGGGTTCTAGGGTAACTCATTTAACACTCTGTGCTGTTGCTGCCATAACTGCTTCTCTTTTCCTTGTCCCTCAAATCAGGTAACTTCTGTGAATGTACCTACTTTGCATCTGTATTCCTAAATCAGAAAATCAAGTAAATAATATTTAAAACATAAAAAATAGTATTATTAGGGGTTCCACTCTTATAGGTGTCAAAAGACTCCAAATATATTAGTTCTCTATGTTGTACCTCTTGTAAACCCATTGTGGTAAAAACAAACAAACAAATAACCAATAAAAATAAACCCAGAACGATCTTTCATTTTTATTTCAGATTCATTAGATTTTTAAAGGAAATGTCTTTTTCAATGAGACATGATTCTAAACACTGGCACAGATAAATAGAATTCCTGGCTTCCAACAGAAAAAGAAATAACACAAATGTATGAAAGACTTTTACTAAGATATATGCAAGTGGTAAGCTCTATTTACTAATGGGGACATACATACAAAAAGAAGGAACCCATGCTGAGTTTAAATGTTCCCCTACTGTGGTTTCCCTAAAGTGGGTTTTCAAAATGTGGCTACCTTTTTATTTACAGTGTTCTTTCCTAAGGAATACTGAACCACCTCTGCAGAACTTTAAAAGTAATGTTGTCTGAACTAAATAGAAAAAGAGATAGTCTTCCAATAGCCTCCCTTCATTTTACTAGACAGTGATGGAGTGCCAGTAATCTGCCCCCAATCCCTTCTTCCCCTCACTACACATACACATAGAGATATCGGTACCACTTTTATATTTTAACGTCCTGGGAAAAGATAGAAGTGTCTTGTCAAAGTCACTCTCTCAGTAGTGGGCATCTCTGCCATAGGACCTGGTATTTCAAGTGAAATTTGAACCTAAAAAAGAAGAAAAGTTTGTACATCTTTTTATCTGAGTGGATAATTTTGATTTGGTTTGAAATAAAATGTAGTAAAAATAAATGATTTAAACAAAAAGTACCTGCTTCTCTAAAAACCATAGCAAGAAGCATATCTAAGCATAGAATAACCTTGTAAATTTATAAAATCTGTCACTAGATCTGTTAGCTACATGGCACAGGGGCAAATTAGAGTTAGCTCGTCTGTCTGCTAACAGTAGAGAAAGAGTTAAAGTAACTGAATATTTCCTGAAGGTTGTGAGCCTTTTCCCTTTTATTTATTTATTTATTTTTTGGCACCGGGGATTGAACTCACAACCTCATGTCCGCCAGACAAACGCTTAAGACATTGAGCCAAACTCCCAGCCCTAGTTTTATGAGGCAGGGTCGCACTAGGTAGCTCAGACTGGCCTTGCGCTCACGTTGTAGCCCAAGCCGGCCTCGAACTCACAACGCTCCACCTACCTCAGCCTCCGGAGTGCTGGGATTAAAGACGTGTGCCACCACACCCAGCTAAGGTTGTGGATCTTAACGCATTGGATCTCACATCCATGTTTTCTAACTCACCAAGGACCCTCAAAATTGCTTTGGAGAGAATAGAATTTTTGAAAGATAAACATGTCCAAGATGCCCATATGATTCCAGCAGGAATAGCAAAAAGCCCGAGAAGTGGAGTAGAGGAAACACTTAGAGTCTCACCTTTTGGGAAATTTCTTGCAGGTCACAGTACAAGGCATACCCTTCCATGGCTATGATAAGTTTCCTAATAAAAAGAGAGCCTCTTTCAGGATGTCACCAAGAAATATTATCTGTAAATAAATCACATTCCAGGTCTCGTGGCAGGTGTTTGCTTGGACCCAGAGGTAGCTCCAGTATTTTTACTCCAGCTTATGCCTAATATTGAGAACATCCTGTTTTCTGCATGATGCCTACCACTTTTAAATGAATATACTCAAAGTTAGTGAGTATATTTTATGGATACTCAAGACAGTGCTCTTTACAATGCTGGTATTAGGGCAGCATGGTCCCTGATTTAAAGGAGATGCAAATATAGTAGAGAGAATGGAAAGGATGGAAGGGCATAGAGAAGAGTAGTTGGATCAAGCATCTCATATTTGCTATTTAATGGCTCTTTAAATTGTGGCCTCAACTATAAAGGGTGAAGGTAATGATTTCTGTGGCAAAGAGATATTTGATGAACAGATGTAATACAGCATAAGTATCTGAAAAATATAGTTTTATATATTAGAAAATGCTAAATAAGAATAAAAATGTTATTGACATAATGAAAAAGGGTCAAAGGGAAGTATCACATCCAACTGGAAAAAATAAAAATATTTTAGAAAACTACTGAAGACACTATTATTAGTTATATAACATAGTAGACATGCAAATAGTGAAAATACTTGAAAAAATTATCAAAGGGAGTGTATAGAGAAAAAGCAATAAAAATAGCTGTATATATTCATGGACACATTTTTTAGCCAACAATAATGGTAATAAAATGCATATTAATAATTAAAATCCTATTAAAATACAGCTGGCTTATTAGGCTTGTGCTAGCTAAAATAAGAATGTAAGAGTAAGTGTGGAGGCAGGTATCTCTGCAGGTCTTTTGAGGAATTCAAGAAGTTGCTAATCATTTTTCTTTATTCAGCAAAAACAAACAATGTCATTGGTATTTAAACAGAGGGCTGTGAAGTTGAAAATGACTGAACTTGGATTTCTAAGAGTCATCTGGTGGGGTGCAAGAAACCAAAACTAAAGGGAACAGAAATCAGCAAAACAGCTATTGAGAAGTCAGAGGGTACAGACTACTATGTAGCCAGAGGTGAATGTATTGTAGAAGACCGGAATGAAATGATTTAGAACAATTATGCCTGCTACTTAGACTGCTACATAAGCTGGAAAAGTATGTATAGTGTCATTATTTTTAATTATTGGAAAATATATTGTGTTCTACTTCAGGATATGGCTAACAGAATGCAGAGCCAGGCTGTTTCTGGAGGCAGGCAACTCATTTTAGAAGGAAATCTGCAAATTATTTGAATGGAGGTAGGCTGCTTTAGGGTCCATGGTAACTAAGAGAATGTCAGCTCCAGGAAACCGCAAAATTCAGTAGATGAGAGTATTCAAATGACTTTTATTTAAGCCTTAATATGTGAAGTTTCTGGAGTAGTTATAAAATACAAACTCTTTGATAACAGCAGTCATTTAATGTGTGCTTTTACTCTGTAATATACTCATTATTGCACATACATCATCTTATTTAATGCTCAGAACAAGGATATCACATTTACACATATCAACAAGTAATCCAAAGAAAACCTAGCAAGGCTAAATCACTAGAACTAGTTTAGAAATTACTACATAGAAGTGTCAGGATATAGTTGCTGTGCCCCTACTTCATAGCTAACATTTAGAATCATTCAGATGTATTTTCTTTTACTCACTGTTGTAGTCAGGGGTTGCAAGGAGAACAATTACATACAGGACACAGAATTTATATTATTTTATGATGGTCACCCAGAGTTAAATACAAGAAAGTGCAGGAAATCTGTTCACTAATGACCTAGAAAATTCAGCCAGGGACCTGAATCCCACAGAAATTTCCTGCATGAGTCCAGCTGAAGACCTAGAGCCCATGACAATGGCTTATGCAAGTCTATCCCATGGATCTGTGATGGGAAGGCCCAAAGGTCAGTGGTGGTAGCTAGAAAGTCTATGCCAGTGATGTGAAGGTTCTATGCCAACAGGGTTCTGTACTGGAGCCAAGAAGCAACACTGAAAATAAGGACCAGGGATCCCATGAAAAATACCATAGCCATCCTTAGTGACAATGAGGTCCCAAGCTCCTCCAGTGACGAGAACAGCCAAGTTCATATCAGGAAGCCAGCAAGACAAACTATTCCTGGAAATCAAACACACATATCTTTCCCTCCAGAGCCAGGAGGCAGTGCTCAGAGTAAGAACCAAAGCCCCCTCAAAGTGAACTGCAACCATTCTCATCAACAAAGTCTTGAACCCCTCCAATGATAACAGCTGAGTTTATATCAGGTGAGCCAGCATGACAAGCTCCTCCTGGAGAACAAATGTCTCCAAACAACAACACTTAGGAGAACATACAGTGGTATATTCTTCATTTCCAAGTCTCCTTTTTAAGCTGACAACTTCCCTCAGGTGGACCATCTACGCTCAGCACCATGCTGATTCAATTCAGCTGGTGTTAAGTTGACCACTCGTTTTTAATCCAAACCATACACTTTATAATTCATTTCGATTTAAGACCTCAATGTGATAGGTTGCCTTTATGTCCCCATTTTCCCCCAACACACTCTTGTATAAATGCATTATGTCTTGGCAAATGGATAGTAAGGATCTCAATTTTTTTCTGTGAAATTATATTATAAACTAATTCAGTATAGATGGTTTTCCATTTAATTCGCTGCTACCCCTCAAAGGCCAAAGGGAAAAAAAAACTATACTTCAATATGGCAAAATTTTATTTATAGTTCAGTAGAAATATATGTACATTTTGTCTTCATAAATAAGGTCAACTGGATGTGTCACTCTAAGAAAACTGACTTGGTCTTCAAAAGTTTCATCTGAAATGAAACACTGCTATTCATACTTTGACAAAAGGTGTGAGTTTCCCTATCAGTAACCTTAAAAAAGTGTTCTGCACAGAAACCTGTTACCTGCTATTTAAGAGCAGAAAGCAACAAAATCCTTCTCTACGTGAGCTTTCTTAATGCCGTTATCCACAAAGTCTTTTGGATTGAGTAAGATTTTGGTTTCATAGTCTCCTGCTGAATTCTCTAACCACACCTCCACTTGGGTCTCTGGAAAGAAAATATTGGTTTCTTTTGCTATCAAATTTCATGGCACTACTGGCTCCTCTAAACCTCTACAGAACTACAATACAATTAATATTCATCATATAGACATATTTCACATATATGTTACATCATACATTGTCATTCTTTAAATGTAGTCATATATTTCAGGAGCCATCTTGTCAACAATTCTTATTTCTCCTAACCCTCAAATGAAGAGCATCTAAACATCAAAATTTCAACATCAAAAATGGCACTTCTTTAGTTAAAAGTGAAACTAGTACTTTCAAACCAGAAACACAATTCACAGAAACCACAACTGATTGATTGACCAAAATAGATGCTTATTGATATTTAGAACACACATACAAACACACTGAAAAATACTGGATGTATACAAATAATAAAGTCAGTAATTGAGTGCTTTGTGTTCTAACAGAGATCAGCACTCACCACCATGGCAGGCTTGGATGATGATCACCTTGGGTTTGTCTTTCAAACTTGGACAGCTGCTAGAGTTCAACATTAGAAAGATAGTGTTGACTTTCAATACATCTGGGACTTCTGCAGAGTATTCCTTTCCACAAATGCCATCCGGAACACCATGGGACATGAACACCAGGAAAGTGCTGTCAGAGGTCTTGTGCTGTGGGCAGGCTGCAAATGCCTTCACCTCTGTAGCCATTTCCTGAAAAAAACCACACCACCGATTTTGCAATGTGTGATCATGGCACCCTGAGAATCCAATAAAGAGACAGTGAGGGATTTCCCTGAGTCATTCCATGAAAATCGATGAAGCAGGAAAGAAAGTTTAAATCTCAATTCTGTGAGAGGTCATGAAAGCAAAGGTTATAGGAAGTCATCTTGAGATTTCTAGTACACAGAAGGTGACCTTACATAAAACACTTCCTGATTGAAAGTTACACAGGACTCTTGCTAAAAGACTACTGCATTTAAAGAGGACATTGAACACCAAGCAGTTTCCAAGGGAAATTTCAAACATAGACTATCAAGAAATTAAGTTTCCTAGTATAATAACTTTGTTTTCTAACATTATTTATAAGAATAATGGACATAATTATTGTCTCTATCATTAAAAAAATTTACCGAAGGAGTTAGACTTTCTCTCACAGTCACTTTGTAACCCAGACCTTCT
>RJWM01022284.1:0-33945 GCA_004363535.1 Dasyprocta punctata | reverse complement strand
AAAAAAGCAGAAAACTGAATTTAGCCTATTGGCTGTGTGTTTCTTGCCACTGATAAAAAGTCACTACAAAATAATAATTAGTTCATTATTATTCATGGCAATAACAAATTTGTTATTTTGCATGATGATAAAATTCAAAATCTTGGCTATTTCTTGTAAGTTTCTACTACTTAAATCACTCTCTTCAAATGTTCTTCTCTCCATCTAGGACACACATCCTGAAAGGAATACACACACACACACACACACACACACACACACACACACACACGCACACTTTTAAATTGTCTCAACCTATGTCATATCGGAGAAGGGTCATGCCCAAGGCATTTTTTATTTCATCTCACACTAATATTGTGTTTTTTTCATGGATAATATAGTATTCTGTTTCAATGAAAGGAGCCACACATGGTTCAGACCCCAACTTCACCACATTCTTAAATAGTTTAATGTCTCTAAATCTGTTTAGCATATCCATAAAGTAGCATGATAATACTACCTCACAAAATAGTATAAAATGTAAGATTTATCATTAACAGAGGAGTGCCTAGCATAAAAATGCTGTTTACTTTCAATAGTTTTCTCATGTCCACTATATTTTAAATATTAAAGGATATCCCACACATTTCTCCTGTTCAATATCTCTATGACTTGCCTCAAAAATACATACTATATTTTGTGATATATTATTCAACCATTGTACAAATTCCTGGATCCCTTTACTTTTTAATTGTCCAATTGCTCATTTCTCTGGTGGTTTTGTTCACTATATACTCTACCATCTGGAAGATAAAATATAACACTAAAAGGCAAAAACTACTGTACTCAAACTTTTCATAAAGTAATTGATTAAGATTTGTGAATAAGTGTGTCCCAAGAATGGTTATTAAGGTAATATTCTACCTTTGTATCTCTGACGTTCTTTGTGAAATGACCACCAGCTTCCACTTAGCCCAAATGTCTAATATATTTTATTGCCATCCAACCACACTGAAATATTTACAGCTCACTCCCTCTGCTATCAAGAGGAGTTATTGAAAATACGATGAATACTTCAATTTAAATAAATGTTTACAGTATAAGATATGTTGCTATTAATCTACTAAAATATCCCCCCTTGTTTCAAATGCATGCATCCACTGTTTGTGCCACTTCCTGAAGTAGTTCTGGAAGTTTTCTTTCCTGAAAGTCTTTCGCTGACTGCCCTGGCTGCCTCAATGTCCTGAATTAATTCAAAACATTAACTTCATGATTGGTTCGACTTTGGAGAAAAGTCAGAAGTCACACAGAACACAACTGTGCATTAAATAAGGTGGATAAGATAGCTGAGGACACACTGTCAAGTTGTCATGGGCCTGCCTTTCCACGGGATGGCACAGGCAGTAGCATTCCCCACATTGTCAATCTCACCTTGAAAAGATACTCAGTAGTAAGTGGACTTCCATATCTGCTTTAGAAAGTGGTGGAATGATGGGATAATGTGTCCAAAGTACAGGAAGCACTTTGAGGAGGAATAAGGACCATGTGTGTTTTACTGTCGTACATTGTGAAAATTTAGACATTTACCATGCATTCTTATCACATCACATATCCTTGTACGTATGGTCTTTGCCGACTGAAGAACATTCCTTCTTCCCTCGATACACACAACAAAGCCCATTGTTTCTCTAAATCTGGGGGGGCACTCTGTGTTATTCATTGAATTTTCACAATCAAAATATTTCATGACTCTTCAGACCTAGTTTAAGTGCCACTTCATCATGTTTTTATTTCAAAAAACCCTGTTCTCTCCACCACACTGAGATTGTGTATCCTGGGGAATATGTATTTTTTTAACAATTGTTCTAAAGAATTTCCAGAAATAAATATCTAACATTTATTTAATGAATAAGTAAAAATATTTATTGAACATCCAATAAAGAATTTTTACTAAATATTTAGAATTTAAATTTAGCATAAAAATAAGTAATCATCGTGCTAGCTTTAGGATATCCATAATTTGATCTATATTTTGAGATTTGAAGTATAGATTTGACAGTGTGTCTTATTAAATTTAATTATAAAAATGAAAGAAATATTTCAAAGACTTGAATACAATAAAATCTTTTTAGAATGTAGAAATATGGTACTTGTACTCAGTCATTTTAATCATCAAAATTTATAAAACTCACAAATTAAAGGGCAAGCTCTTACAAGGAACTATCATACTGATTTGTATAATTTAAGCAGCTTGTAGATGTTATTATACAACTGAGATATACTCTTCCTCTTTAATATTTTACTAGTCATTTTTACAACTCTCTCACGTAACATTAGATGCAATTTTCATCTGTTAGGGTGATTTCATGTGACATTCTGAGCCTAACCGCTCTCTTGGTTTTCAGAAATATGGACGTGAAACAACCTACTAAAATACACAATAAATTCTTATTGAAATTTATTTTTAATTAGTTTTACAACAACTTCTCTAACTTCCTGACCTGCCTATATGGGTAGTCTGCCTAGTCAAGCAGTTTACTAGAACTTGATCCAGATGAATATATATTTAATGTTTTGAATGAATACTTCCTATAGCTACATAACCCATCAAAAATTCTTTAGAAATAAATAATATGTATTTCTAATAGTGTTCAGCCAACAAAAACATCTTTAATCCATTCACTCCCCCTTTTCCAGTGTTGCTGAAAATAGTAACAAATATCTTAGGGTTTTTTTGTTTAAATGTTTTATTTGGACTTAATTTTCAAACTCAATAGGTGCAAGAATAAAAACATTACTAAGGACAACCATATAATTCTCATTTAGAATTATTAACTAATAAATTTCATCTCATATACTTTAACATTTGTTTTCTCTGTGTCTGTGATCTAATTTTCACTCTTTCAATATTTGAGGCTAACTTTTCTACATAATGAACTTTTCTCTTGCACACATCAGTATTCTCAGCATACACATATTATTCAAAAATGATAGTATAATCACTGTTCAGTAAATTTAATACTGATTTATTTAACATACTATCTAAACTCCATTTTCAAAATACAGTTAAAATGCTATTTTTAATTTAGTTGTTTTCATCTCCAATGTAGGATTCAAGGCAGATAAAAGTAGTGGGTTTGTCATATCACTTAGGCTTTCTTTAATCTGGAACATTTTCAAAACCTTTTATTGTCTGTCAAAAAATTGACATGCTCTGAGCATCGCTGTTGCCTTTGTCCTTTTAAAAAAGTTTTTTTTTTTCATTTTGAACATGTCTCATATTTTCTCACAACTAAAAACAATACATAATATGTTTTATTGGCTGGATTATAATCTGTGCTACTATGTCCTTGGGCATTCATAGTTGAAATAAAAACTGTCCATCATTTTTTATTGGTGTCATTGATTCTGATGAAATTGTCACAATATTTCATTTTCTCTTCTGTAGTTATATTTGTTTATTTTACATTTGCAGCAATCAGCAGCCTGTAAATAAACACTGAAAAACACACATATAACCTGTCCTCCATTGTAATCTCTTCCCTGTATATAGTATCCATTGATGATCTTTTGCTTGACCTACTACTAACACACTTCCACAATGCTTGTTTTTCAAATTTACCTTTTCTCCACTCTCCTCCAGTATATATTTATATTTTTATATATCGATGTATTTCTTCATGGTTTAGTGTTTTATGATATAATTGCTTATAATTCATTATTCAACAATATTATTTTCTTGAATTAAATTGGCACAGATTTGACCAGGAACATGTTCTGTGTTGTTTATATCATTATTCTTTGTTTATTTTCTGTTTTAAGACGTCTCGAACTCAGCATCTATGTACTTGAACACTCTAAGTGAATTTTTACAAAGATCTTTGCTCACAGCCCCTGCAGCATTTGTCATTGGTTGATTTCTTTCTGGAGTGACATAAAATATCTGCATTGTTCTACTTTGCATCTCTTAAATGACCAGTGATGTTGAACTTATTTGATATATTTATTTACCACTTCTTACTCATTTCAGATGCTCAGCTTTGAATTGGGTCATTAGATTTGGGGAGTCTGATTTTTTTTTTTAGTTCTTTATATATAATAGGTATTACTCCTTTGAGGACCAGCTGGGAAAATTATTTTCTCCCAGTGGGGATTGCCTTTTTGCTCTTTTGTTGTGTAAAAGCTTTTTAATGAGATCCCTGTTGTTGATTCTTTGTAATATTTCCCATGCAATCAGAGTTTCATTCATGAAGTCTTTGCCTACACCAATGTTTTCAATAGTTCTACCTATTCTCTCTTCCAGCTGATTTAGTGTTTCTGCTTTAAATTTTGGGTCTTTGCTTAGCATTGATTCTAGTTTAGTGCATGGTGAAAGACATGGGCCTAATTTTAGTCTCTGGCATATGAAAAGTCATTTTTTTCTAGAATCATTTATTAAAGATACTACTCTTTTTCCAGTGAAGGTGTTTGACCTCTTCATCAAAGATAAGACAGCTATATCTGGAGTTGCTTTTGTATCTTCTAATCCATGACATTGATGACTGGGTCTGTCTTTTGCCAGTACCATGATGTGTTTTGAATTGTTTTGTTTTGTTTTGCTTTGTTTTTTATCAAATTAGCTTTGTACTATAATCTCAAGTCATGGATTGACTTTGTTGCAAATGAATTTTAGGATTCTTTTCTCTTATTCTGTGAAGTATGCTATTGGTATTGCATTAAATTTGTATTCTCATTTTCACTACTTTGGTCCTTCCTACCCAAGAACAAAGAATATCTTTACATTTCCTGAGACTGTCTTTGCTTGCCTTTTTCAGGATACTGTTGTTTTCAATGTAAAGATCTTTTAATTCCTTTATTAGATTGTTTCCTAAACATTGCAATTTTTGGTGCTATTGTAAAAGGCGGCGAAAGGTTTGGTTTCCCTAATTTCTTTCTCAATGAGTTTGTTATTTGTGTACCTGTTGATTTTGGGGTGTTGTCTTTGTATCCACCCATGTGACTGAATTTGGTTATTGAATGTAAAAGTCTGTTGGTAGAAGTGCACACTGTTGCAACTATTGTGGAAAATCAATGTGCATTATTTCTCTGATGTGAGAAACCAAGTGTTGTCCATCTTCTTGAGTGATAGTGAAATTTCAACATACTTTTAATTGCATTACTCTCATTAGGAGAGAAGTGGAACTTCATATGCTTACAGGTCATATTTATAAATTTGTGGATTCCTTTTTTCATGTGTTTTCTGTTTCATATAAGATATTGGGGCACTTAATTTAATTTTTAAAAGTTCTTTGTACATTAAGAATAGGAATATTTTATTTGTTAAATATTTTCTAATATTTCACATTGGCTTGTTATTTGTTACCTGATTTTGCTTCTGGTACTTGTAACCACCGAATTTGTTTTCAATTTTTTTAAATTGTTAAATCAATGAATATTTCCTTTTAATTATATTTGAATTTGAGCTGCATTTGACAAGCGTTTTCTATGTTCATGTTTTAGAGAATACATCCACATTTCATTGCAACCACTATGTATATTGCTGATTCCCTTGAAGTTTGTTGAGTGTTATGAAAAGTTTATTTTTTAAATATAATTCAATAGTCTCTGTGTCATTAATTGTTGAAAGGTTACTTTTGCCTCAATGATATGAAATATACCTATTATCATAGTTTTAAACTTCTTTTTCCATTGTGTAGATTTCTCTTTCTCTGTTCATCAACCTTCTTTAATCATAAGAATTCTAGCATGCTTCAATTGCCTGTCCTTTGTTTCCTATGTAATCTTGTATCACAATTTTAAAAACTTGTTAAAATCTGAAATGCCAATATTTTTTGCAGTTACACCCAATGTCTGTACATCTCTTGCACCATGTTAATTCTTAGAAAGGTTTCAAAGATTATGAATTTGAATTAAGCCTTCAATTCTTACCATTTTATGACATCATTTGCTTTTAGTTCATAATATGTAGCAACATACCAATTTTATGTTTATTTTTGTATTATTTACTTACCATCTTGCCTCATCACATTGGCACTTGTTGGAGGAGAGTTGGGTACAAGAGGTAGAGGTTGGAAGACTCTGTCCATAAGTAGAAAGTCTTGTATCTGAGTACCACTGAGGAACATGCATGATGCTCTACAACATAATGTAAGAGTTCTGATAGAAGCAGGAGTTCAGCAATAGCAAGTGAAAGAGTAAATGAAATGTATCATGAGATTTATGGACAGAACATTCTGTCATATGCAATAACACTTTTCTGAGGAAAGAGTATAGAGCAGGTCACACCAGTGCAGTTTTACACACTGCTTCCTTTCCACCTTCAGCATGGTTCCTACTGCTGATACCTGTTAAGGATACAATACATTAAAACCAAAGTCCAGTTAAAACATCATTAGGCTACAAATGACAATGACATATGAATCTAAGGTAAATAAATCAAACAGAAAAATGCTTAGGTTTTGAAGAACTGCATTCATATCACTAAAATGCCAAAGTGCCTTGTCATCATTGTTGTATGCAACTATTAGCCTTGAGTTATATTAACATGGGCTTCACTTCTTGCTATTTTTTGTGTTTCAGATCTTCATAGAAAGCCATTTGCTTTAAAAAGAAAGTAGAAATCTATTTCCTTTGAAAGATATTAGGTGTTGTTCTCCAGAATTAGGTGAAGGGATAAAAATGTAGTTTGGTCACTTGTTATTAAGTTATGCTCAGTGCCTTTGATTATTGGGGGTCACTGATTTCTGGTATCTGATGTTTAGTGAAAAGGGTCATCAGTTTATAACTCATATTGTGCATTTTAGGGTTTAATGTTCACATTATACAGAGTGGCAAACATTAGCACAGGGCAGTTTTAGAATTTGAGCTTTTCCTGGTATTTTTAACTGCTGATGCTCTGTTCTCTACAAATTATTGTTAGATGACTAATATTGATAGGATATATTTAAAAATTATCTCACATAGCTCTGTGTTTAAGTTCCTTGAATTACTGAAAGGAAACTTACTACACTTGTCTTCCATTTATTCATACTGAATAAGGTATACTATTCTCAGTTTCTCTTTTCAATTTTTAAATTTAATTTTAAAGAGAATAAAACCAAAGAAAATAAAAAAAAATAAAGCCAATCAAAGCAAAACAATAAAAGTGACACAGGTCTTCAAAACAAGAGAATAGGAAATCAACAATGGCTACCATAATATATCTTGTTATTTCAAGATAGCTGCCTATGCCATCAAATATAAGAAAATCAAACAAAACAAAACAGAACAAAGCAGAATGAAAAAATTAAAATGGTGCAGGACCCCAAAACAAAATAATAGGGAATTAACAATGGCTACTACCTTCAAAAGGAAATCCCTCATAGTTGCTATGCTGCATATTGCTATTCTCTAAATAAATGCTCAGACTACCATCTTTTGGCTTGTAAAGTCAATCACACAATACAAGCATTAGGGTGCTTTTTTACTTCAGTAGCCATTATCTCAGCCTATGCTTCCCTGAATCCACAAGTTGCTAATGGGGAAAGGGGCATGGCTCTTCTTGTCTCCCAGCCCAGGCACTGACTGGTTCACACCTTGTTTCTCCTCCCAGCCCATATGGCTGCCATTGGCTAACTGGAAGGGATCAGCTTTTTGTTTCTCCTCCCAGTCCACATGGTTGCCACTGGCTTGCAGGAAAGGATTGGTTTCTTCTTTCTCCTCCCAGCCAATGACTGCCATTGGTTCACAGGAAGGGCTTGGCTGCTTCTTTCTCCTCCCAGCCAATGACTGTCACTGGTTCACAGGAAGGGCTTGGCTTCTTGTTTCTCATCTTGGCCCACATGGCTACTGCTGGTTCACAGGAAGGGGTTGACTTCTTATTTCTCCTTCTGCCCCATGACTTCCACTGGCTCACAGGAAGGGATTAACTTCTTTTTTCTCCTTGCAGACCACATGACTGCTTCTGGCTCACCCAAAGGGCTATTCTCAATTTCTAATAAGTTGCTTAAAGTGCAAAAAACTAATAAAAATGACATGATTTTTTTAAAAAATAAATTTACAGTTATAAACATCTTAGAAAGATCAATTAGCAGTTAATAAGTAGTTTTGGATGTTAAGAAAGTGAAAATTCCAGGCTTGGTAATGTCCAATTTTCCATTAAGTTATAGTTAAAGCAGTGAAGACTAGAGTAATTATCTGGTGAATTTGGGTTTGTTCACAACACAATATTGAGGTGTAACACTAATAATGCATTTAGAGTCTTAGTTGATGACATCTATGGACCTAATGCATTGAATACTCAAGGATGCTTATTTTATTTTAGTTTCTTAGCAGACAGCAGATACATCAAATTCACAATTATGTCAAGTAATGAATATCTAGTATCAAGCTATGCTTATGACAAGGAAAGTTTCATAAAAATTAATGACAAACAATTAGAATAAATAAACTCCATATTTCAGATCCTGTGTGAAGAATAATTAAAGGAAGCATTAAAATAAACACTTAGAGTAACTGAATTCTAGGTAAAGTTTTACAACATGTTTTACATATAAACCTTTCTTGCATCCCTAGAATGAATCCTACTTGGTCATGATGAATAATCGTCTTGATCATTTGCTGAATTCTGTCTGCCAGTATCTTATTGAGGATTTTTTTTTGCATCTATGTTCATTAGGGATATTGACCTGAAGTTCTCTTTTTTGGATGAATCCTTCTCTTCTTTTGTTATCAGGGTAATACTCGCTTTCAGGAATAACTTTAGGAGTACTGCTTCCCCTTCAATTTCCTTAAAGAGTTTGAATCATAGTTGCATTAGGTTTCTAAAATTTTTGTAGAATGCAGAAGGGAATCCATTAGGACATGGTTTTTCCTTTGTTTATATGTTTTTAATCATATCTTCAATTCCATTCACTGATATTGGGTTATTTAGAACTTTTGTATCTTCTTGATTTAACTCTAGTAATTCATATGTATCTAGGAGTCTATACATTTCTTCTGTGTTTTCCATCATATTAGAATAAAGTTTCTCAAATTTAGTGTTGAAGATCTTCTGGATTTCTGCCGGACCCATAGTGCTTTCTCCCTCTTTATTCCTACTTGCATGAATTTGAGTCCTTTCTTTCCTTTTTTTTTATAAGGTTGCCTAAGGGCTTATCAATTTTACTTACTCTTTCAAAGAGCTGACTCATCGATTCACTAATTCTTTGTAGTATTTCCCTAGTCTCATTTGCATTAATTTCTGCTCTTATGTTTATAATTTTCTCTCTTTTATGAGCTTTGCACTTGACTTCTTCTTTTTCTAGAAGTTTGAAGTTCAGCATTGGGTTGCTTATTTGAGCTCACTATGTTTTTCTGATGTAAGAGTTCACTGCCGTAAATTTCCTTCTTAGGACTATTTTTCCCATAAGTTTTGGTATGTTGTATTAGCATTACAAACTGTATAAACTGTTTAATTTCCTCTGTGATACATTTGTTGTTAAGGAGAGTGTTGTTTAATTTCCATGTGTTTATGTAGTTTTTGTGGTTTCTTTTGAAATCGATTTCTAGTTTCGTTGCACTATGGTCTGGTAATCTACTTGGGATAATTCCAATTCTCTTGTATTTACTTGAGCATGTTCTATGAACTAGTATGTGGTTTATTTTGGAGAATGTCCCATGTGTGGCTGAGAAGAATGTGTATTCTGATGTCATGGGGTAGAACACTCTCTAAACATAACTGAAATACATTTTTTCAAAAATTTTGTTTCCTTCTGGTATTAGTTTGTTGATTTATTGTCTAATTGATCTTTGGAACAGTATAGAAGATGTAGAAACAAATCCAGATATACTCAGTACCACCTTTTCTTCAACAAGTAGGCCAAATGCCTTCACTGGAATAAAGTTAGTTTCTGTAATAAATAGTGCTGGGAAAACTAGCTTTCCCCATGACAAAGTCTAAAACTAGATGATGTCTCTCACAATGCACTAAACTAAAATAAAAATGGATCAAAGATCAAATATTAAAACAGAAATGCTAAATCTTCTGGAAGAGAGAGTAGGTAGAACTCTTGAAGACAAAGGTATAGATAAAGACTTTATGAACAAAACTCTGATTGAATGGGAAATATTACAAAAAATTGTAATAGGGACCCCATCTGATTAAAGAGCTTTTGAACAACAAAAGAAATCACCAAAAGAGTGACGGTACAACCCACATATTGGAAAAACAATTTTTGCCAGCTGTTTCTTAGACAGAGGAGTAGTACCTAGAAAATATAAAGAACTCAAACAAAAAATCAGATCTCCCCAAATTTAAAGATCCAATCCATCAAAGGGAATCTGTGATAAATAGGCACTTCTCAGATGAAGAAGTAGAATCAGCAAAGAAATATATAGAAAAAAATTAAGTATCACTAAGCTAAGGAGATGAAAATTAAAACAATGTTGAGATTCTACCTCACTCCAGAAAGAATGACTGTTACCAAGAAATCAACTAATAACAAATACTGGAGAAGCTGGGGTGAAAAAGATATCCTTCTGCACTGTTGGTGGGAGTGTATATTGGAGTGACCACTGTGGAAATCATTGTTCAGATACCTCAAAAACTGAAACTAGAGGCTCCATTTGACTCAGTTATCCCCCTTTTGAGTATCTTTACTAAAAAATTAAAAGCACCATACCACAGCTATGTATGTGCATCCATGTTTATAACAGTGCAGTTTGCAATATCTAAATCTTGGAAACAGTCCAAATGACCATGAACCAATGAATAGAAGTTTGCTTGTTGTTGTTTATATATGTAGCGATGTAATAGTCTTAAAGAAGGATAAACTCGAACTATTCCTAGTTAAATAGATGGAATTTGAGACCATACTCTGAAGTGAAATAAACAAGGCACGCATGTGTAAATATCACATTGTTTCTCTAGTGTGAGAATCTGAAAGTTTAAATAAGGTCCAAAAAGTAGAGTAGATACTGTAGAGTAGGAAGAAGATATCAAATAGGAAAGGGAACTAGGGAAGAAGAGAGGGAAAAGCAAGAGGGGGAAAAGAATACAAACAAGAAAACAAAAAAAAGAAACGAAGGTTTTGTAAATAAGGATGGGTGATGGGTTGAAGGTGGGGAAGGGAATTGGGAAAAAAGAGGAATCAAGATACATCATGTACAAGTACAAATCTCCTATGATGAATGTGATCATTTTGTATGCCTAAATTGTACCAGTAAACTTAATTAAAAAGAACATACATATGTGCGTATTGCTACTTGTGTGTGTACATGAATGTGTGTTATATTTCTTTACTAATGTTAATTTGGTAAAAGCTCTTCGACTTGAAGGGTTCCTGAAGGCCAAGTGGCTCAAAAAATTATATGGTATAATGAAAATTAGGGCTGATTAAATTTCTGATGACTGTATTCACATAGATTTTGGCTTGAATTAATTCATATCTCAGGTGATTGTCTTATTTTCTCATAGCAAAACAGAAAATAAAACCTAGAAATATGTGTTGAACTAGTTGGTAAAATGTTTCTCATACTGATAGAATTGATTTGATTCCGCTGCACAGTGGGAATAATTTAGTAATTGTCAGATCAAAAGATTTTGGAATTTCCTTAATAAAGAACAGAGCTGATTATCTGCAAGTTAGTGCTATATGACTGCAAGAACCAGAATGCGGTAATTAAATGGTTCATTGCCAACATCTATGTGCAAATTTAAAAAGTCAAATTACACTGATGATGGATATGGTAGCAAAAGTTGTGCACCTTTAACATCAGCTGTGATCAGGGATACAGCTGAATCTGATCACCTGTTTCTCCAGTTGCTTCCATTCTAAATATCTTCTGCTTGGTCAGGGTGGTACATTTTGCTTGAAAGAGTTGGGTTCATTAACTGTTAAACACCTCAGGGTATAAAATTCCAGTGCTTCATTTCTACTGACAAAATTTAATAAAGGAAAGAAATTAATACAGCATTATTCAATTCTAGTGACAAGGACTCAAGTATAAATGGAAACAGAAAAAAAATTTCCTACTCATTAGTGCCTTCATAGATTAATTCAATATTATTCTGTATTTTTTATGTCTAAATATAAAATCATGCAGCCTATTTCATTTTTATGACACATTACATTTGTGTATTGATTCTTACATTTGTTAACTTCCTTGGATTTAATTTTAATTCTAAGAATTCTTAGCACCAAATTTCAAAACTTTATATATAAATGGTCATGAATATAGAATAGAAAATGAGGAAGGTGAAAAGAGGAAGGACTGAAAAAAGAGCAAAGATTAACAGTGATTTTTAGGCATGAAGTGAAGATGAAACTAGGAAGAGATTGGAATTAAAACTCCTTACAGAATCCATGGTGTTGTTTTAATATGATGCTAATACAAATCATGGATTTTTAGATCTCATAACGTTTTAGGCTACCAAAAATTTTGGATTAAAGACTTCTTTTCAATTTTTCTCATCTTAACTTCCAAACATTTTAGACAATATTTTCACACACATAGCATTACAGAATAATTTTTTACAAAATAATTTTTATTCACGTAACTTAGCAGAGGAAGGTAGTCATAGATAAGGATTACTGAAAACAGAAAAAGTTACTGATGAAGAAGTGCCTTTACTAATTACAAGCAAATTTGTGAAGTATTATGCATGATCAATATGCCTGAAACTTAGACCAATACATATTTAGTACTATGATAGATTACATTTGTTATTCAAAAAACTTTAATTTAAAGATTAAATTAACTATATTTTCTAGATGACCATATGGTAACCATAAATTTAAATTTCAAAATAATTATGAGCCCTTTTATGCAAACAACCTGGTTTCCTTATAATGTAATTCAGTCTAAATATAATTATGTGAGATTTCCTTGAATAATTAACATTGAATGCACAACATAAAATAAAAAATAATTCAAGGTTATTCTGAGTCAGAAGTGTCAGAATTCTGCTAAGTTTTGCAGTATTGTAATCCAATTTGGTCAGTGCAAAAGATACCTCTAAAGTCTTCCATTAATTAAATATGACTTGGGCTACTCTCAGAAAAAGATTCTAGTGTAATTGTACATTTTTCAAAACTGTAAATATGCAGAGTTTTAGAGATCTTTTGTTTTCAGACAAAAAGAGACTCACTCAATCTAGTTAACTGTCATGATAAGAAAAATATGGTGATTTAAAAACATTTTTTATCTTCTCAAAGATACTTGCTCAGAAATGCCTTTCACTACACTAAGAAGCAAATAAATAAATAAGAAAGGTTAATAAAAATAGTAGAATTAGAAGAAGAGAAATTAGAAAGAATCTGAAATAATTACTATTATTTATTTTGTGAGGGAACAAATCACAGAATTATTCACAGTTCTAGCATTTTGGCATAGATGGTCAATGCAGAGACAAGAAAAGGTAAATCCAAACTCATGGGGAAAGCAATAAGTGAAAGTATTAGCTTGTTTTGAAGAAACTGTCAGTAAATAGAATCTCACAATCAATAACAGTTCAAGTACTTTACTGAACAAGACCTGTAATAATTCAAAACATTATTAAAAACTGACTATTGAATATAGAGTATGTTTAGCTGGCGTTTGTGGCTTCTATCATTATTCATATTATGAGATCATTATAAAATATCCTCCCTTTGAACTCGGGATATAACTCAGCAGCACAGCACCTGCCTAGCAAGTGCAGAGTCATGAGTTTGATTCCTGGTAACAAAAAAATAAATAAATAAATAAAAATTTTAAAAATCCTGTCTCAAATATCCTCCTTTTGGCTCTATTCATTCTTTGTATGTTTCTACAAAATTAACCAAAATTGCACCTCATTAATTAATGATACTCTTTTTTTCTCCTTACCTTCAAAGGGAAAATGAATCTGTCATCTAGAATCTCCTAATACTTTCACTTATGTTACAGTATTTATTTAAGTAATCTTGGTTTAATTCTGGTTATTCCCTGAAATTTCTTCACATATTGATGAAACAATTAAAATAAATTAAATTATCTATTTAAAAGTCCAGGAATCTGATTGACCCTTCTATTTTTCACAATGCTGGGCACTATGGAATACACAGTTTTTAACAATAACTACATTAGCTAAAGTTTGTATAGCACAGTTCTAAAGAGTGCATGAAAAACTTTGTACATAATCATCTCATTTTAAACTCACTTCATATAAGTTAGTATTATTAGAATTTGGATTTCAATAAAGATATTATAAGTCATGTTAGCACTCTCTTTGAAAACATAGATCCTATTTAAATAGATTTTATTTTTCTGCTATTCAGTCAATGCTGAGTGAGACATGTTAGCAGGAAACATCTCTGTGGTAGATTGAATCAGCACTTTCAGTCAGGGTCAGCTGGCCAGCAACTACTGTGCAACAGAGCACAAATTATACAAATTCTCTAATTCACATTTCCAAACTCTGTTAAATGGAGAAAACAATATTTTTCTATATAACCTATAACAAAGTGGTATCTCACGTTGTCAATATGAGAAGAAATCACTGAGCCATGGACAGGTACTGATCCATGCCCTGTTAGGACCTGGACCACAGAGGAGGAGGTGAGAAGCACAGAAGGGAGTGAAGCTTCCTTTGTATTTTCCGATGCTGCCCACTGCTCAGGAAAACTTCTTGATCTCCAGCTCCTGTCCGATCAGCATTGGCATTGGATTATCATGGGTGCCAACACTACTGTGAAGTGCACATGCAAAGATCCAGTCCTTACCCTCCTTAGGAGACCCTGATGCCTGATGATCTGAGTTGTAGTTGAGTTGATGATGCTAGTACTAGGAGACAATCTCAAATATAACCACTAGAGAAAGGCCTGGGGGCTCAGAGGTCACATTGAATAAGTTGCTTGCAGACTCATATTAAAATTCTATCCCTAAATGCCAAGTAACAATGAAGCTGCATCAAGTAGGAGACTTTATATTGGCAGACGAGTTGAGCCGCTACAGTTGTACAGCTGCATTCAGTGGTAGGCTGTAAGTCAGAATCCAACACTTATTTTGGTCCCTGCATGACTCACCTATTATTTTATTTATCACTTCTTTCCATGCTTCTTTTCTGCACTGTGCATGTGTCTCAGTCATAGTTTTGGTTAACCCACAAGCTAACCCTAGCCACCATGAGTACAAAACAAACATCATTGGGCAGTTTCTTTGCAAAGGAGGAAAATCCAGTAAAGAGACAACACAAGATTCGAGGTCGCCAACAGAGAGAAAGCTGCATTTCAAAGATAAATATGAAAGTTAGACTTACATCATGAGCTCATAACAACAGGTGTTTTACATCTCTAACTGCTCTGTGTATAATACTTGTCAGTCATCTATCTAACAAAGCCATGAAACCTTCAACACGTAGACCATACAACCTCCAACAAAGCCATGAAATGCTTCTCCACATGTACACCATACACCTTTCATTAAAAGACAAACCTTCACACTGCAAAGGAAAATAAAAATGAACATAGAGAACAGAAATCATTATCGAAGACCACCACTACATCAAGTGTATACCCTGAGAGCATTGTTCTTAATTTGCTGTTGGTTGATTTCTTGATGATTGTCATTCTTTCTGGGCTGAGATGGAATCTCAGTGTTTTTAATTTGTGTCTCTCAAACAACCAGTGATGATGAACTTTCTTTTATATATTTATTTGCCATTTGTATTTCTTTATCTGAGAAGTGTGTATTCATCTCATACGCCCATTTTTGAATTGGGTCTTTGAAATTTGGAGGGCCTGATTTTTGAGATTCTTTATGTCCTAAGCAGAAGTCCTTTGTCTAAGGGACAGTTGACTAAAATTTTTTCATTTCTGTGGATTGTCTTTTCACTCTGTTGGTGATTTCTTTTGATGTGCAAAAGCATTTTAATGATAGGAGACTCCAGTTGTTGATTCTTTGAAATATTTCCCATGCAGTCTGGTTTTGTTCATAAACTCTCTACTTATACCTATGTCTTCAAGATTTCTACCTAGTTTCTCTTCTAGTAGATTTAGTATTTCGGTTTTAACATTTAGATCTTTGATCCATTTTGACTTTAGTGCACCTTTAAAGACATGGGTCTTGTTTTAGTTTTCAGCTTGTAGAAAGCCAGTTTTTCCAGCACCATTTATTCAAGAGGCTGTCTTTCTTCTAGGGAACATGTTTTGCCCCTTCGTCAAAGATAAGGTGATAAACTGTGTTTGTAGTTGTGTATTCATCTTCTAATCTATTCTATTGCTGCTGTGGTCTGTTTTTCTACCAGTACCATGCTGATTTTACCAAAGTAGCTTTGTAGTAAAATTTTAAGTCAGGGATTGTAGTTCCTCCTGCCTTGTCTTGTTGCCCAGGATTGTCTTTGCTATTCTAGATCTGTTCTGGTTCCAGATGAATTTTAGAAATGCTTTCTCTAATTCTGTGAGGTATGATAATGCTATTTAGATCAAGACTGTGTCAAATTTGTATAACAATTTCTGGAGTATTGCAATTTTCTCTAGGTTGGTTCTTCCTATCCATGAGCAAGAGATATCTTTCCATTTTCTGACATCCTCTTCAATCTCCTTTCTCAGAGTAATGTAATTTTCAATACATAGATCCTTTACATCCTTTGTTAGATTGATTCTTAAGTATTTCATTTTTTTGGATGATATTATGAAAGGTGTGATTTACCTAATTTTTCTCTCAGTCAGCTTGTTGTTTCTGTACAGGAATACTATTAATTTCTGAATATTGGCTTTACATCTTGGTAAGCTACTGAATTTGGTTATTAAATCTAGGAGTCTTTTGGTGGAGTTTTTGAGCTGTTCCTTTTAAGTATCATATCATCTGAGAATAATGATAATTTAACTTTTTCCTTTCCTGTCCTTAATGTGTCTAAATTCTCTGGTTTGTTTCCAGAACTGTATTGAATGGAAATGGTGACAGTGAACATCCTTGTGTTATTCCTAATTTTAGAGTGAAAGATTTTAGTTTTTGTCCATTTAACATGATGTCTTTTGGTTTGTCATGCTTGCACCTGACTGAGATAGAGACCATCTATGCTGATTTTCTGTAAAGTGTTTTTTTTTTTCATCAGTGAGTTTTGGACTTTGTCAAAAGCTCTTCCTGCATCTATAAAGATGATCATGTGATTTTTGTCTTTGTCTCTATTCATACAGTGTGTCAGATTTTTTGATTTGTATATGTCAATCCATCCCTGAATTCCTGGGATGAATCCCTGTTGGTCATGGTGTATAATCTTCTTGATGATTTACTGCATTCTATTTGCTAGTATCTTTTTGGGAATTTCTGCATGTATGTTCATTAGGCAGATGAGTCTGTGGTTCTCTTTTTTGTTGGAACTTTCTCTGATTTTGTTATCAGTGTAATTCTTGCCTCCAGGAATGAGTTAGGGAGAATTGCTTCCCTTTCAATTTCATGGAATATTTTGAGGAGTGCAGGTATTAAATTATCTCTAAGTTTCTTGTTGAATTCTGCAGTGAATCCATCAGGATGTGGGCTTTTTTTGTGTTGGTAAGTTTTTAATTACATTTTCGGTTTCACTGACATATTGAGTTATTCAGAATTTTATATCTTCTTGATTTAGCATTGGTAATTCATACATATCTAGGAATCTGTCCATTTCTTCTTTTTTCCATCCTGTAAGAGTAAAGATTTTCAAAGTATGTATTGATGATCTTCTGAATTTCCACAGTATCTAGTGATTTCATCCTTTGCATTCCTTATTGCATGTTTGAGTCTTTTCTTCTTCTTCTTCTTCTTTTTTTGATAAGACTGCCTAAGTCTTTTTCAATTTTTATTTATTCTTTCAAAGAACCAACTCTTGTGAGTTTAAGGCCGGCTTGAACTGCATAGTGAGACCCTGTCTCAAAAATTAGGGCCGGGGATTTAGTTCAGTAGTATAAGTGCCTGCCTGGTAGATGTGAGGTCATGAGTTTGATCCCCAGTATCAAAAAACAAAACAAAACAAAACAACCAACTCTTCCATACATTAATTCTTTGCATTGTTTTCTTAATCTCAATTGTGTTTGTTTCTGCTCTGATCTTTATAATTTCCTCCCTTGTATGGACTTTGGGCTTGACTTGCTCCTCTTGTTCTAGAAGCTTGATGTGTGCATTAGGTTGTTCACTTGTGTTCATCCTGTTTTCGTCATATGAGAAATCAGCTCTACAAATCTCCCTCTTGGAACTGCTGTACTTGAATATCTCATATGCTGGTATGTGGTATCTACATTTTAATTTAATTTTACATATTCTTTAATTTCTTCTTTAATTTCATCTGTGACCGTTTGATTGTTCAGGGGGGTGTTATTTAATTTCCATGTGTTTTTGGACTATTTGTGGTTTCTTTTGACATCAATTTCCAATTCCGTTGCACTGTGGTCAGATAATATTCATGGGATAATGTCAATTCTTTTGCATTTACTTGACTATGTTCTGTGGACTAGTACATGGTCTATTTTAGAGAATGTCCTGTGTAAAGCTGAGAAGAATGTATATTCTTTTTTTTCTTTTTTCTTTTGTGGTACCAGGAATTGAACTCACAACCTCACACCTGCCAAGCAGACGCTTATGCCACTGAGCTAAATCCCTGGCCCAAGAATGTACATTCTGATGTTGTTGGGTGGAACACTCTATACATGTTTACTAAGTCCATTTGATCATACATTTGATTCTTTGCTGATTTTTGTCTAGTTGATGTATTTCTTTGTGACAATGGGATATTAAGGTCCACCATTGCAACTGTGCTATTTATTTTCATTGTCTATTAATATTTGTCTTGTATAGTTGAGTGCTCTGCTGTTTGGTGTATATATGTCTATGATTGTTATCTCCTGCTCTGGAAGGTTTCCTGAACAGCTATATACTGACCTTCTTCATCTCTCTTGATCATTCTTGGTCTGAAGTTCACATATTCTGTAAGTAAAACAGCTTCCCCTGTTTTTTTTCTGGATTTCTGTTGCAAGGATTATTGTTCTACTTCCTTTGACTCTCAGCCTATGAATTCCTTTTTAAATTAAATGTTTCTTGTATATAGCACATTTTTTGATTTTTTTCTTGATCCACTCTGCCAAGTTGTTTCTTTTGATTGGTGAATTGAGGCCACTTACATTGATAGTTACTGATATGTATTGGTTTATGTTGTCACGTTATTTTCCTGCTGGGGGTTTCCCTTTTTTCCCCCTGTTTAATTGTTTGCCCTGCCTGATGGTTTCTTCCTGTTGTTGCTCTTGAAATTGCAGTCATTTTTATCTCTGTATAGAGTATATTACAGTAAACTTTGTAGTGTTGGTTTGGTGGTCATGAGTTTCTTTAGTTGTTTTTGTGTTGGAGGTATCTTTTTTCTCCATTAATTTTAAAAGATAATTTTGCAGGATATATCAATCTGGGTTGCAAGTTGTTTTATTTTAGGACTTCAAATACTTCACTCCAAGCCATTCTTGACGTGAGGGCGTGTGTTGAGAAATCTGCTGTGACTCTGATGGGCTTTCCCTTATAGATAATCTTTGGCTTCAGTATATTTCTCTTGTTGCTAAGACAGAATACCTGATGCCCAAAATTAGGGAAGGAAAGATTTATTTCTTATAGTTCTTGGAGGTTCCAGTTCATACTCTGTTGGCCTCAAAGCAGAATGGCATGGTGGGGCAGCCATTCATGGTGGCTGCAAAACAACAAGCTCAAACCACTGAGAGAGAGAAAACATGTCTTCTTACCACCCTTACACTGTATGTCGGCTTCACCCCTGGGTGGTGCAGCATTCACATTGCCAATGCCAGCCCCAGACAACAAACCAATCACAAATGCTAGACTCAGCCATGTCCATGCCATGATTACATGAGACTTGGTGGGGTCATAGGAACATAATTATAACAATCTCTTTTGTCCTTTAACGGCTCTTAATAATATGCTCTTGAGCTGAATTTCTGGGATCTTGATCATTGTATGTCCGAGTATAGGTTTATTTTGGTTATGGCTAGTTGGAGTTCCATGTGCCTCAATTATCTGTGTGTCAGATTCTTCTCCCATGCTTGGAATATTTTCTGCCATTACTTCTGGAAATAGATTTTTATGTCATTTGTGTTGACTTCTGATTTTTTCATTGACACCAATTATTCTTATTTTTCTTTGCATTGCCTTGCATCTGTTGAATTGCTATTTCAGGATCTTTTGCTATTTTCAAGAGATCTTTCCTGTCATGGTTGTCACCAGAGATCCTGTTTTCAAAGTTTCAAATTTTGTCTTTGGTTTCATTTAAGTGGTCTTGTCAGGATTCAATGGAATTTTTAAATTCCTGCATATCTGTAAGCACCTGTTTCATGTGTTCTAGTTCTTTCCTATATTGTTCATTCAGTTTTCATCCTCTTCCTGTCATCATCTATTTTTTTAATCTATATTTACTCTCAATTTGCTTAGGAATTCCTTTGTAAGTGTTGTCATTTCTCTTTTTTACCTTAGAGATTATTTTTAATTTGATTTCCTTTATAGTCTCATGGATTTATTTCTTTACTTCACTTACCATCATTTTGGAAATGCCAGTTGTGCCTTCCGTTTTCCTCTAGCTGAATTTATTCTGGGTGGACTCATAGTCTGAGGTTGCATTTTACTTTGGTGTCTGGTCACTGTCTATTTTGAAAGTTTTTATTTTGTTTTCTGTGCTGACCCTTGTCAGTTTTTGTAGTAAGTAGCTTTATCACTAGTGTCAAGACCTCTCTAGGTAAGGCTTTTTCTTCAGGTTCTTGATTAGTGTCTGTCCCAAGATCCTACCATTACAATCAATTAACAGTGACAGTTGGCATCTGTTTGGCTCATTCCCTGGTCCTTTGGTGCTGGGGTGTGATGAGGTTATTGCTCTCAGAACTTCTCTGTATTATTACTGAAGGGAGTACAGCTGATTAAAACAGATATGACATCCTAGCTAAAGTAGTGTAATTAGCAATAACGATAGCATCAAGCACAGTTTAGAAATTGACACCCTGTGGTAACTATTAATTTTGTACCTTTAACCATAGTGGAAAATTCTGTAATTATATTACAGAACCAATCTAAGTGTGGAGCTTGAATGCAGACAGATAAAGCAAAGACAACTGAAAGGAAAGTAGAAGCAAGGTTGGAGGACAAAAAATAATCACACAAGCTTTGTAAAACTAGAGAAGAGGGCAGAAGAGAGGACATTAAAGAATAAACAAGGACTTACCTGAATTTGGTCTCTGAGTTTGAGGGATGGGATTAGTTTACTGTGGCTAGAGATCTCACCAGTCATTTAGAAAAGAGAAAAAAAGATTAAAAAAGAGGAAAAGGAAAAAAAAAGAAAAAGATAAAAAATAATAAAAAGAAAAGTGGAGGCCCTACCTGCCTGCTTTTATTCTGTGTATCTTTTTTTTTTTCCAAACACATCACTGGTTGACCTAACTTACCACCTGTTGGCTTCTATTGTTACTGTTGCTTCTAATAACATCTCCAGGCTTGCTTCTACTTTCCTTTCAGTTATCTTTGCTTTATCTACTATCTTTTTAAATTTTTCCACCACAGGGTAAAACCACTGTACCAAGGGGAAACACTTTGCATTCAAGCTCAAAATTTAGATGGGTTCTGTAATATAACATCTAAGCTGTGACTAGAAACATTTTAGGTTCACAGACAATGATAACTCTTAATTAATCTGATTAGCAAATCATATGCTTGGGTTAATGAAGCCCTGAGAAATTTTAATAGGGGAATTCCAGATTTAATTAATTCTTTCGTTGGAAATGTTATGCCTCATAACTTTTCCATAGCAAGACTTTCAACATAAAAAAGTATATATGCCTGGATGATTCAAGATATATAAATACAGAGTTATATAAGAATCACTCTAAAATGATTTTTAATAAACTTATTTTTTAAAGCAGTATAAATTCAGAAGAGATTCACAAAACATTACTGTTTCAATGAAGACTAAAGATCAGAATATAGAAATACAAAGGATTGATTGTATTTCTGGTCAAAGTCCCAAGGGAAAACATTTATAAATGTTTTCCTAGGCAAATGAATGCAATATTTTGTGCCATTTGCTTTCTAATTTTAAAGAAAATTCTATTCATATATTATACTATTTATAATAGTTTATATATTACCAATAGCGATATGTAACTCCTTTTACATACTCATGCATATATTCAGTAGAGGAATATATTTATATACATATGATAAGTACATACAATACTATATTTTGAACATGTGTTATACACATTATTTTAAGACATGGAATTTCTCTCAGTCCTTTTCATTTCTGCAATTTCAAAATAAGCTAATGTAAGTATTCCATTGACTGGACAAGAGGCAAGGTATTTCTTGGGGTTGTGACATTTTTACTCATGCTAACGCGCTTTTCACCTACTTTCCTGCTTAGTTGTCTAGAATCTTTATTTTTCACCCAAGTTCTCTCTGCAAAGCCCCATGCTGCTTCCAGTAACTGAGCTGTATCACACAAAGCCTCCTTATCCTCTGGCTCTGCACCACATAATGCTTTCAGACTGTTTCCCAATTTTTCATGAGCTTAGAAGAAATGCAGAGAAATACATTCCTTTAAATATGATAGTCTAAACAGACCCGTTTTCCTAGATATTTAGTACTAGAAACAAGGTTTTTATGCTCCACATGATTTTCCTTGAGAATGTTAACATTCTCATGTTTGCTTCATTCTATTTTTTTTTTGTAATTTTACTTAGTTTTCAAATAGGAGTGAAAATAAATGACAAAACTAACAATTATATTTTAAAATAGTGAAAACCGTAGGTTTCTTTGCACTTCAAGGTTTATTTGAATACTTTGATTTGAACGAGTCCTAATAAATAACTTAAAAGATATTTGAGGTAAATAGTAATTTAAATATTTAAAATACATTAAGTAAAATGTCACTAGAGTAATTTTACTTCTTAATGAATTAAAGTTAATTTGTAGAAACCTTATTAACTTGCTATTCGTAAATATTTGGCACCTATATACTTAGGAGTACCAGCTTTATCTATAATGAATTAAATTCTCAAGTTTTAAGATGCAAATATTAAAATGCTGAAACTGTGTTCTTAGTAGAAGAACAGATATAAAATTTAGATGTGAAAAATCTGTTAATTACTTTCATCTTCTCCCTTGGTGTTTGTGAATGGTTCTTTTAGATGTTTGAGTTTCACAGTAAATAATTGTTACCCAAACGTATGGAGATGTTTTTGACATAGACTTCCAAATTTGTTTTCCAGTATTGTTATTTTTGGCCCATGATATATATATTTATATGTATATATATACATATATATATATATACTCATATATGACAAGTCAATTCTAATATTAATGTCATTTAAACCCTGCTTTTAACTCACATTTGGAAATAGTAAACAGTACATGCTCTTCCTAGAAATGCTGTAGTCACAGTATCAGGCACTCTACTAAAATCGTTGTTCTTCAGACAGTAATAATCATGTTTAACAATCACTTGTTCCTAATTATGTGGAAAACCCTTCATATATATTATCACTTTTAATCTTTATATCAACCAAGGAGGCCAATTTTTCAAACTTTGATTGAAAAGAAAAGCATTGTATATATTTATCATGCATAGCATGTTGTTTTGAAAATTATATATCCATTGCTGCAGGTGTAAAATGTTCACTTTAGCAAACTCATTACCACAAACCTTATCAATTTTGGTGGGAGACAACTCTTTAACATCTACCGTCTTTCCAGTTTTCTAAAGTTCAATTCATTGTTATTAGTCAGAGTCAAAGAGGAGTACGATTGATCTCAAAAATGTTAAATTACAAAATTATTACAAAAATATTAATTTGCAAAAATATTAATATGCAAAAATATTAATTTACAAAAATATTAAATTACAAAAATATTAATTTACAAGCAATATCTCAATATTTAGAAAAGTTAAACTTATTCATTATCATTAACTAGTACCTAAAAGCTCTGAGAATTGGGCCTGGATACCTTGATTTCAAAGCTTCTGTTTCACTGTCTGGCCAAGCCAAAGAACCACAGCTTCACTGAAGAACTAATTAACTAGCAATTCAAAAACTGTAAGTATAGTCAAACCTTCGTATGTGAGAATAATTTGTTCCAGAAATATGTCTGTAATCCCAAACATTTGTATATGAAGGGAAATTTCCCCATCACAAATAATGGAAACTCAGATGATTTGCTCCACAAGCCAAAAATATATAAAATCATTACAATAGTCTCGTATTCTTCTGCTTTTTTCTCCTCCTCTTCTGTAGATGAGATCTCCCCCATAGCCTCTTGATGTTGGGTGATGATCATCCACAAAATCAGAGAGAGAGAGGGAGAGAGAGAGAGAGAGAGAGAGAGAGAGAGAACAGGAACCATTGTCTCAGTTGTAACCTTGTGACTTCTGGCTTCACATACTACTCATATTGCAACAAATAACTTCTTTATGAGTTTAAATTTATTAGAAACGTTTGTTCATCTAGTGGAACACTTTCAGAGCAAGTTAGTTTTTATCTAAGATTTTACCATGTTTTATACTGTCTGTTTATTTTTTCTTTTTAGGAATTTAAATTTTAATTCATATTAATTTATTCCAGTTGTACAAGCTGTGGTAGAAGGTGCTATGATATGATGTGGCAGTAAGTATCTTTTTTAAGTAGAGCAATTTACCTGAAAAATATCTGAGATTCAAATAATTTTTTAAGTTTATTAAAAATTGAATAATGATAATGAGGTCTGTGAATGAATCATACGTCAAAACTTGTTGCTGATATTAATTACAATATGAATGTGAAAGATAGAATTGTTGCTAAGTTTTTTTGTTAAAATATTATGAATTTTCTCCTTTCCCAGTGATGATTGCATTTATGGAATAAATTAGGAAAGGCAGTTATAGATAAACTAGAATACAGAAATTGCTCTACATTGTTGTATTTAAAAGACACTTTACTTTGAAAGCTTCCAGATAAAGGACTGAACTCTCTGGTTTAATATTTTTAATTGAATTACTAATTTAACAAATGAAGGGAAATAGTTATAATGACACTGGTTTGTAAATGATTCATGAAAAAACTGTATATTCTGGAAAATTTATACTAGATGCCCAATGAATGTTATTGCCACTTTAAAATAAGTTATCTGTTCTAGCTCTGAAAAGAATTCCTTAAAGATAATAGACTCAAGTTTAATATTAAGTATTTCCTGTTTATTCAGTAGTTGATAAAGTTATTCATACAATAAATATTTGAAAGAATCTCATTCTTCTAGTTGTCTTAGTTACTTTTCTCATGGCTGAAACAAAGCACCCAACACCCAAAGACAAAGGAGGAAATGTGTCTTGGTTACTATTCACTCATTGCTGGGACAAAACACTCAACACCGAAAATTTAGGGAAAGAAAGGTTTACTTAGCTTATAGTTTTTGGAGGTTTCAGTCCATAATCAGCTGGCTCCAAGTCAGGGTGGCATGGCACCAGGGCAACATTTCAAGGCAGCAGGAAGCAAGAGCAGCCAGAGCAAAAAGGGGCAAGAGCAAGCCTCTTCTCCTCCCTTATATAGTACACAGGACCCCCCCCCCACCAGGGTGGGGTGTAGCATTCACAGATCTCCTTGCCTTCCTTTGCAAGGGATGAGGATATTTACAAAGTAGGAACCTTGGCTCCCTGCTGAGTCTCTCAATTAAACCTCTAAACTTCTCAAGTTGACACAATGTATCAATCATAACTAAAGGTTTGTTTCAGCCACAATTTATAGAGGTTTCAATCCATGTGAGCCAGTTCAAAGCAGGGTAGCATGGCAGAGGGGCATCATAGAGGAGAAAGAGCTCATAGCATGGCAAGCTAAGGACAGCAAAGCAGCAGCAGCAAGCCTGGATTCCTCTCTCCCTTTATATTTCAGCCAGATCTGAACCTGCTAACTGGTGCCCTTCACATGCTATGACCCCATTAGTCATCATGTACCCTTTATCTCAGTATCAAATGATCCAAATCCAAAAAGCTCTGAACGCAACTCCGAAAAGCCCCATGTATGAGCACATGGAGATTTGGGGTGGCATCTAGTACACGTTGTAACTCTAGTGAGTCTTTACATGATATTAGAAGAGATTTCAATCAGATCAATAGAATTTTAAGAGTATATTTAATTGCAAATATGAAACTTTTCTTCAATGTTTAGCAGATTAAATTTCAGTGAATTTAATTCAATAAAGTTCAAACATTTCCTTTATAGCACTACTTTTAGGAAATAACAGATTAAAGAAATTTTAGAAATAGTATTGACATGAAATTCTATATTAGTTGTTATATTTTTAAGTAAAAATAATTTTAATAATAAGCAGGAGTTATATAATAAACATAACAGCTCATGATTGACAAATTTTTTGTTCAAAAATATGTACATACATATTTGATTGTTTAGTACATAGTGAATAAGTTTCAGGTAATTAGAACAGGTTTCAACTGAATAACTTATTCTGATATAATTTGATATCTTTGGGAATAAACACCTTAGATTCACTATTAGAAAACTCACAGGAAGGTATATCTTTATATTTTAAAAGTTTAAAATTTTTCTTAAAATGAGATATAAAAAATTATAACATTATTAATGCTTACTAAGTGAGCATTTAATATGGGGAAAGCATTTTTGAACTTTGTCCTCAAACCATAAAACACTCATGAAAATAAGGACACAGAATCAAAATGACATTCTAATAAAAATAATCACTATTCATGAAATTTAAATTTGGGCAAGAGCTATAGATTCACTATAAGAATTCACTATTAGAAAACTCTTAGATTCACTATTAGAAAACTCACAGAAAGGTATATCGCTATATTTTAAAAGTTTTAAATTTTTCTTAAAATGAAATATAAAAAATTATAACATTATTAATGCTTACTAAGTGAGCATTTAATATGGGGAAAGCATTTTTTTTTTTTTCTTTTTTTGCGGCACCAGGGATTGAACTCACAACCTCGCGCCTGCCAGGGCAGGCGCTTAAGGCACTGAGCCAAACTCCCAGCCCTGGTTTTTTGAGGCAGGGTCGCACTATGTAGCTCAGGTCGGCCTTGTGCCGCGTTGTAGCCCAAGCCGGCCTCGAACTCACAATGCTCCGCCTACCTCACCCTCCCGAGTGCTGGGATTAAAGGCGTGCGCCACCACACCCAGCTGGAAAGCATTTTTGAACTTTGTCCTCAAACCATAAAACACTCAGGAAAATAAGGACACAGAATCAAAATGACATTCTAATAAAAATAATCACTATTCATGAAATTTAAATTTGGGCAAGAGCTATACATAAAAAACTTTATATATCTATTAAAACAGTATGTGTAATGGAGAAAAGAAAGTCTCTTCAATAAAAGACATTGATAAAATTAAATATCCTCAATAAAATAAGCAAAAATGGACCTTTTTCTTCTTATTGATCAGCTTTCCCAATGCTGCTATAATACAGCCAACATCATAATTTAAAGTCTGAAAGTTTGTTTTGGCTAATGGTTCCAGACAGTGTATTTCATGGCCTACCAGTTCCAGAACCAAAACATCATTGCAGAAAGGTGCAGTAGAACAAAGCTGTTCACTTCCTGGGTAACAGGAAGCAATGTAGGGTAACATTACAGGAGGCAGGGGTTGGGAGACACAGGCAGAACAAAAAGGGAGGCCTCCATGACCCACTGAGACACACCCGGGCATGGGCTTTGTCAGTGCCAAAGCCTACAAACCAATCAAGGTGACAGTGAAGCTTAACTCTCACAGTCTTATAATGTAGCCAAACTTATAATTCAAAATCCTTGAAAGATTTAGGTGTCTTTAATGAAATTTTTTGATATCATATAAACAATATAGTGAAAAAAGAAATATAAACAAAAGACTACATAAAACTAAGTTGTATTCAAAAAAGTGTCCAATCATCAAAATGGAGAGTACCAGAGGGTTGAAACTATTTGCAGTTCATGTATCTAATAAGAAACTGATATCAAAATATAAAAGGAACTTACCTATCAATAACACCTTAGAAAGAAAAACAACATATAACCTGATTAAAAACAGGGAACAGAAATGAGAAAGCAGTTTTTCATATAAGGTATAGAAACAACCAGCAGTGAATGAAAAGTTGTTCAGCACCACTAATCAGCTGAGAAATATCAATAGCAAAGCATAATATATTCTCATGCTTTTAAGCTGGCTATTACCAAACAGGCAGTTAACAACAAATGTTGGCAAGCAATGAACTGAAATGAACCCTGTACACTATGGGTCAGTATGCACAATGGAAAAAGTATGTAGATATCCATCAATTTATACACTGTTGGGTGTATAGTCAAATGAAATGACGTCCTTATTGTGAAGAGATAGCTCCTCGCTGATGGTCATTTTACCCATGCTCACAACAGCCAAAACATGGAATCAACCTCTGTGTTTGTGAACAGATGAATGAGAAGGAAACCATCACATGTGCATGCATGCATGTGCACAAAAAATATTAAGTCATGAAAAAAATACAGTCCTACCACTTGCGACACTATGAATGATCCTGAATGACATTCAGCAAACTAAGACGTGTCAGACTGTTGGAGACCACTATGAAGTGGCTCTGAGCAGGATTTAAAGTTAACTAATTGACTTTCTATGTTTATCTGTGAGTCTGTCCTAGGCCTAGGCCCCTTGCCTGGTGATGGGAACTGATTCATACTAAGTGAACCTCTATAAATAACTGGGCCTGTCTGAGACCTGTAGTGGCCTGTGAGGCCAGAGACACCTCAAAGGGCAAGATAAGGCCACTGCAGAAGACATCTTGGCTCCACGATCAATTATGCAAATAGAGACTGCAGCTGCAGGCATCTCACTCTTGCAGGTGTCTCACTTCCACCATAAATGTCATCATGGAGATAAGACGGTTCTCATGAACTGGCATAATTTACTACTTGGAGAAGTCTTTAAAGTGACTCCCAAGGTCCTGCTCATTTCCCGTGCTTTCCTCAGTATCCCCTTTCTTTGTCTGCAATGGAAATAAATACAGGTGTCCCAGAGGAGCTCTCTGTCTTAGCCCTCATGATAGCCTCAGTGTCAAGAACTCTGCAAAGGGCTTTGATCCTCCTGGAGCCCTAAAATCATACCACTTGTCTCATTTACTTAAGCTTTTGCCGTACACTTGTTTGGGAGATTGGGGATCTAGGCTACGTCCCCGATATCAGACAAAAGACAAATTCTGTGTGATATTTATGCACCGAAGCTATGAATAAGTTTGGAAAGACTAGAATCAGAAATTAGAATGCTGTTTACCAGCAGCAAAGACTTGTAGGATGGGGTGAAGTTGGTGTAACTGTACATCCTCAGTTATAAGACAGCTGCCTTCTAAGTATTTACTTTTCAATGTCAGTGGTGACTGATGTGAAATCAGTTCAGTGCCAGTAACATTTGTACATGTGCACAAATGACAAATTATCACATTTTGAATACATTATCCTGCATTTTACATGAAATATTTTAAAATAAAACATAATATGTAATATCCAGCTAACTAAATAAAAATGAATAATCAATTTGCAAATAGCATGAACAGCAAATCAAAGAGATAATAAATGTTTCAAACTTTAAATATGCAATTGCAAAGATTTTACAGCATTATCAGAAAGAAAAGTAAAAAGAATCTTGTTTTTCCCTTCTTGTCATTTGTCAGTTCATACTGAGAGTCCCTCTTCTTCTTTTTATAATTTATTTTTTGATTAGTACATATTCATAATACACAAAGTTTGCATTCCTTGTGTGGAGTTTATATATATATATATATATATATATATATATATATATAAAAGGAATTAAGATATGTCATATATATATGACACATCTTAATTCCTTTTTCCCAACCGTTTTCCCTCCCTTTCGATCCCCTCCCTCCATCTCTTGATCCCTTCCTCTTTGAGTAAGATCTACGTCCTTACTTCTTATTATTGACCTTTTACTATGTTCTTTACATTTTGGATTTCTCATTTAAGAGAAACCATGTCCCTCATATTTATTTTTAGCACTCCGCCTTCTCTCTTATGTCTCTGACAACATGGAGTCTTCCTCTATCCCCACCTGCTCTATTTCTAACAGGTAGCAGAAAACCTGAAGTTTTTCAACAGGAAATGAAATAAATACATGATAGAAAATGACTGAGAAGGGAACTTGTCTTTAAAATTGTGGTTCCTAAAGACCAGCACAAAGACAACCCAGATGTGAAGTGTTTGGTGTCAGTTTCTAAAGACAAATCTGCACAACTGCCAGATTAATAATCATACCTTTAGGAAGGCAAAAGGGAGGCAAAACTAAGAATAAGATGTAGCAGAGCGTGGGGTGCTTAGAGAATGGCGACATAGAGCTGGGGTCTGAGGGGAAGGGTAGAGATGAGCTGCTCTACATTGGGAGACAGGGAAATGTACCTCTCTAAGACTTTCAGTCTCCATTTCTAAACATCCCCTAGTAAAATGGTGCATGTGGTGTATTAAGTTACAAGATAAAAGGCAAAGGAAATTTTACTAAATAAGGCAAAATATCAGTGAATTCTCATTTTCATTATATGGCTTTTTGGCAATTAGATCCATCAAGTTTGCACACAGTACACTTAGGGATAAAGTACATGGAGGGGACTGATACCTCCTTAGTCCCTGGCTCGAAAATGTTCCGACTCAGACTGGTTCAGAAGCAAAACACATCAAGAAAAGTGAAGTTTGAAAAAAACCACGGGGGGAAAAAAAGAAACAAAGAGAAAACCCGTGGGAGTCAGCAGTCTGCCCAGCCACTGAGGAATCAGAATTTGAAGAACAGAAGACGAAAAAACCGACACTATTCTGTGCTCGAGTTCAGGACTGATAATTAAGGATTGCTCAGTATCAGCTGGGTGTTACCAGCTGGTATAAATACAGTAAAATTTCATTTTCTGGGTAGATGCAGTGTTTGGGTTAAGTGATCGTAGAATGATCTGCGAGTGTGAGAAGGGACTTGTCCGCATTCTGTTGCTGACGGCCTGCGCGAAGGTGCTGATCCAATGTTTGAAACTACTCTGGCCTCAAGGCGTGGCTCAGCATGTAAACTTACCCATGTTTGATGATGACGGAAAGGTCTACATAAAATGCAGTTTTGGCCATATTTATATAATAAAGCAAAACACATCAAAAGACAAACTGTTAGCTATTTTGATACAACTTTGCTACATACAGGTAAAGCACACTGGATTCTATGTACAAAATTACCCCTAAACACATCATTATATGTTTCTTCTTTGTGGTTTCCATTCCATTGGCAAACAAAAAAAAAATCAGATGTGGCATGGTTTTGCCCAGATGTTAATACACAAAAAATTGCTTCAAGCCATGAATTGTTATATTAACTGTGCTAATTTTTGAGTATGAATAATATACACTGGATTCAGAACAAAGATGTTTGAAAATTATTTCCAAGAGCACAGGAAATAAAAGTGATAAACCTAATTAATTGTGAAAACTGGAATATAAGAATCTAACTCTATAGAGTAATGTAAATGTATGAGCCACTGATGTAAGGCCTATTAAACTGTTTTACTAGAGATTTTGGGGTAAAAGTTTAGTTCTATTTGCTGACATTGTTAATTGGTTGATTACAGCAAGGAACAAGCAATTCTAGAATAACTGAAAGCTTTTCATCTGAAAAACTTTAAATAATGGAAGCTTAATACTAAACCTTTCTGGGATAAAAGATTGGTTAGGACTCAAGGTTTCATGAAAACAGGACATGACAGAATTTTAGATGAAATATTAACTTTATATATTCAATTATGGAGTCTTTTGCATTGCTATTTTCTTATCATGCATGCATTTATCTGAAGTGTTAGATATACTCGCTTGTTCATTTTCATGAAAATTTCAATGGGAAATTAGAATTTTTCTTTTTTTTCACAAAGTTGATTTTCAAATTTAAATGACTAGGAAAATGATCAAAGTTGAAAAGTGGTAACAAATTCCAGGCTACAAGGTCCAAGGGACAAAGAGGTGAAGTGAATTTGAGGAATGAAGCTTAAACTCATCCTTGGTACCATGTGCCTCTGAGGTATTAAGGCCAGTGACAAAGGAAACATGAAAGCTGCCTATTTTTCTCTGAAACTGAAGAGAATCCAAACCTGTTAGAAATAAGTGCTGATTCTTATATTTTCAGGAGGTAACTAAGATGTTCTCTATTTATGGACTTCTCTTCTGAAGTAAAGAATGCCATGCAAAATTTGAGAAACTTCCCAGGCAGATATGCATGTGGGAAGTCAGGGAGATAAGTTGGAAAGTACGAAACCAAGAGCGTGACTGTAGAAGAGGTCTCCAGTAACCATACAGGCAATTTGGAGCTGGTATGGAGTTTCTAAATTTTCTCCAAGGATGAAAGACAGTTAGTCTTTGAAAGCCTGCACCATTGGACACTGGTGGACTGCTCAACTCCAGGCTAAGGAGATTCATTTGACTACCTCAATGCCGATTGACAGTTGAAACTGTAATCCATCAACTGTCAGATTTCCTAGCAGCGAGGGCATGTGTTGGCCCTGAAAAAGAGGTTGAACTAAACACTGCAGTATCAGCTGTAGGAATCTTTCTGAGACAATGAAGCAGGACAGATCTCACCATGGGATTGTTTCACTGTCAAAATGACTTTATGATGTGTATAGTGTATCTTTTCAGGGAGACGTGCATATTACATTACAGCTTCTAACAGTGATTTCAACTATGATTTATAATTTTTTATCAAAATATGTTAGATCATAGGTTAGACATGGTGGCACACACTTGTAATTCCAGCATTCAAAAGGCAGAGGCGAGGAGGTCATCCTGATTTGTAAGGTAGCCTGTGCTACACAGTGAGTTTAAGGGCAGTGTGAACTGCATAGCAAGACCCTGTCTCAATAAAGCAAATAAATAACAATATTAGTTAGGTACAAATATGATCTAATGAGATACCCAAAGCACAGATTCTTAAATTGGACATGACATTTTCTCTTTGCATCATTTTGTAACAGCATTTCTGAGAGATCATTCTTTTCTGGTGCCAAACTCAATTCTTGCATTAAGGAAATGCAAGAAATGATTGAAAAAGACAGCATTCAGAATCACACTACAATGGAGGCATAACACAAATTTCAAATTTCACTTTTTGGAATCAGGATTCTTTTGAACTTTAAATACACAGTGAAACACTGGGTAGGAGCTTAAAATTTACACCTATTTTTTTTTCCTTTGCAAATAATAATAATGCTCATTACACAGAGAAATTTTAATATTAAACCAAGGACAAATGTGCTAAATGCTTAGTATAGTCAATGATATAAACTAAGCATTCATGCAGCAGTATACACTAGACATTCATTAACCTGTGTATTTATATGGTAAGTGGTGAAACAGAACCTATATAGCAAAAGCGACAACATTGCCCTGATTCACTTGTAACTATTGTCTTCCACCAGCCCTCATTATTTCCCCTAACTTACATATGGATACATTTAGCACAAAAAGACTAAGTTAAACAGATGAACTGCACATAATTTAAAAATTTTACCTGATGTTAAAGTACACAGTGCTACCAATTGTCAGATTTTTTCCACACCCATTTCTATGAGCTTCATAGATTCTTAGTTATGCATGCAGGCGTTATAATCAGTTAACGTATTCAGTATAGTTGTAATCTCAACTTGATTACAATTAACAAGTGTAGCACAGGTTATAGTAATATAAAGTGTAAAAAACAAATACACATATGGATGATATCGGGGAAGGATTTTCAATGTGAGCAAGACAGATGATGCATGCATGCATGTTACCATGGCAACTCTGTAAGAAGACTTTATTCCAGTGCTTAGCAAGACACCACAGAAAATTTCCTTTTTAAATGAACCATTCTGTGATAGAGGCACCCACAGAGCCTATTATTTGAATTTAAAGAATCAGGAAAAAAGTGATTTTGCCTTCTCTGGTGAAATTCCTACTTTATTACCTAAAAAAGAAATAAAGTGGTTCTT
>RJWM01022283.1:0-33940 GCA_004363535.1 Dasyprocta punctata | reverse complement strand
ATTGAAGATTTTGTATCTTATTTACTCTTTCAGTTTCTTGCACTAAGGAAACAATACAGTATTTACACATGAGTTTGATTTATTTCACTTCAGAGTATGGTCTCAAATCACACCCATTTACCTATAAAAGCCTCAATGTGATCTTTCTTTATATCTGAGTAGTACTGCATTGTATAAAAATACCACATCTTTTTTATTCATTCCTCAGTTGATGGGCATTTGAGTTGTTTCCAAGATTTAGCTATTACAAATTGTGCTGCTATAAACATGGATGCACATATATCACTGTGACATGATGTTTTGAGTTCTGGGAATATGCCCACAAGTGAAATAGCTGGGTCAAATGGGACTTTCAATCCCAGCTTTTGGAGGAAACTCCAAATATGCCCACAGTGGTTGCACCAGTCTGCACTCCCACCAAATGTGCAGAAGAGTTCCTTTTACCTCACAGTCCCTCCAGTATTTGTTATTGGTGGTTTTCTTGATGTGGCCATTCTTTCTGGAGTGAGATGGAATCTCAGTGTTGTATTAATTTGCATTTCTTTAATGATCAATGATGCTGAACATATCTTCATGTATTTATTTGCCATTTATATATCTTTAGTTGAGAAGTGTATATTCATCTTAGATGACCATTTTTGAATTGGGTCTTTGAATTTTGGGGGCCTGATTTTTTTTTAATTCTTTGTACATTCTAGATAGAAGTTCTTTGTCTGAGGAACAGTTGACTAAGATGTTTTTCCAATTGGTGGGTTTTCTTTTCACTCTTTTTTGACAAGAAAAACTTTTCAATAAGATGAGATCTCAGTTGTTGATTCTGGGAAGTATTTGCAATGAAGTATGATTTTTGTTCATGAATTAGATGATGTGATACTCTATATAGAAGACCACCAAAACTCCATTGAAAGACATCTAGATGTAATAGCCAAATTCAGTAATGTAGCTGGATACAAAGTCAAAATTCAAAAATTAGTAACATTCCTATACACGAACAAAAAAGTCACTGAGACAGAAATAAGAGAAACCACACCTTTCACAATAGCATCCAAATAATGAAGTACTTAGGAATCAATCTAACAAAGGAAGCAAAAGATTTATACATTGAAAATTACAGTACTCTGAAAGAAGAAATCAAAGAGGATCTCAGAAAATGGAAAGACATTTTTGTTCATGGATAAAAAGAACAAACATTGTGAAAATGGCCATTCTTCCAAAACTGTTACACAGATTTAATGCAATTCCAGTCAAAATACCATTAGCATACCTCACAGATCTAGAGAAATCATTCCTAAAATTCATCTGGAACCGGAAGAGACCTAGAATAGCAAAGACAATTCTGGGCAAAAAAGGCAAAGCAGGAGGCATCACAATCCCAGACTTGAAGTTATATTACAAAGTTACTGTGATAAAATCAGCATGGTACTGTGATAAAAGCAGACCTGAAGATCAATAGAATGGATCAGAAGATACAACTACAACTATAAACACACTCAGCCACATTATCTTTGACAAAGGGGTGAAACATGTTCATTGGAAGAAAGACAGCCTCTCTCATAAGTGGTGATGGAGAAACTGGCTTTCCATATGATGAAAATCAAAACTAGACCCATGCCTATCACTATGCACTAAACTAAAGTCAAAATGGATCGAAGATCTGAACATTAAAACAGAAACATTGTATCTGCTGGAAGACAAAGTTGGTAGAAATCTTGAAGACACATTCTTTAGAAACAATACTTTGAAACTGTCACAATAAGAAAAGATCACTGTAGTCCAATATTTCTTATAAATTGAATACACTAATAAAAGTTTTTTCACAAAAAATTCTTTCTCACAACCAATAAAGAAGGAAATGACTCTAATTCTATCCATCTTACACAAATTCTTTCAAGGAATAAATAAACAAGATTTGCTTCAAAATGTCCAGAATAATGTTTATACCCCAAATTGAGAAAATAGTATAAGCAAAGAAAACTACAGTTCAATTTCTTTTGTAAACATGTATATAATAAATTATTGTGTGGCATTATAAAATGAACTTCAATGAGATATAAAAATTTGTGCACATCATAATCTGCATTATTTACAAGAATTCAAATAGGTTTCAATATTTGAAAATCAACATATGTTTTGTAACATTAATTTCAACAGGCAAAAATCTGATAATGGTCATTAAAGTATATGCATAAAAAGCATTTAATAAAATTCTTTGACCACATGTTATTACAAATTTGGCAAACTAGCAGTGAATGGAAATTTCTTTATCCTAAGAAATGTATTTAACAACTACTTCAAAAAAGGAAAATACAATGCTTGGTTGTGAAATATGAATACTTTTCCCCAAAACTTGGAATTAGAAAATATTTATGATACCAGTTTAATTTCAGCATTTTATTTTTTTTTTTTTTTTTTTTTTTTTTTTTTGCGGCACCGGGGATTGAACTCACAACCTCGCGCTTGCCAGGGCAGGCGCTTAAGGAACTGAGCCAAACTCCCGGCCCTGGTTTTTTGAGGCAGGGTCGCACTATGTAGCTCAGGCCGGCCTTGCACTCGCGTTGTAGCCCAAGCCGGCCTCGAACTCACAACGCTCCGCCTACCTCAGCCTCCCGAGTGCTGGGATTAAAGGCGTGCGCCACCACGCCCGGCTTGTAAGGATGTTTTTAATGTCATTTGTAGTATCTCCTGCTCATTCACTGACTCCCATTAATCTTAAGTTATTTTTCTTTGTCTCATCAAGCAACTGCTGGATTAATATGTCATGATCCCTTGCTAGTTTTGAAGAATCTTTCTTTTCCTGGTCACTAACTGCAAGCCTGTCTTCAATATCTGAAATCTCAAACTTTTTAAAACATAAGTAATAATGCTATAACTATGATGATGTATTTGTTAACCATCAGATTGGCAAATCCAGAAGGAATTTTTTTTTTATTTTTAAAAAAATTAAATTAATTTTAAAATTAAATTTTAGATTATTTTTAATTTAAAAAACAAAAGAAAAACAAACAAGAGACATACAAACAACTACAAGAGCAACAAAAAACCAAGAACAATAACAATATATGCTTTCAAAACAAGATGATAGGAATTTAACAATAGTTGTAATATTGCATGTTGTTATCTTCAAGAGTTGCTTAGATTACCAGATATAGACATGCAAATTGATCGAATCATATGAATATTTTTTTATTTTAAAAAGCAAAACATAAAAAGGGTAGAAATAATATAGAATTTCAAAACAAACAAATCAACACTAGTTAATATATTGCATATTGTTATCTTAGAAGTAGTTGTTCAGGTTATAAGATCTAGGCATAAAAATTGATCAGACAATCAAACAATGACAACACAAACTATTCTTTTTGATGAACTAATAGAATTAGTAGTATAGTTATCTATCTTACACACTTACACATACAGACAGTTATATGTTGTTGTAGTCAGGGGTTACAGGGAGAACAACTGCATACAGGACACAGAACTTGTAATACTGTTTTATGATGGTCACTCAGAGTTAAACACAAGAAAGTGCAGGAAAATCTGTCCACAACACTAAAGACCCAAGATATTCAGCCAAGGGCCTGGATCCCACAGCAATGTCCTGCGTGAGTCCAGCTAAAGACCCAAAGCACATGACAGTGTCTCCCACAAATCCAACTGAAAATCTAAGAACCCATGATGAGGACTCATGTCAGTCAATTTATGGATCTGGGCTGGAAGGCCAAAGGTCAGTGGTGGAAGCTAGAAAGTCTATGCCAGCATCGTGAAGGAGCTATGCAGTAGGTTGAGGGTTCTACACTGGAGCCAAGAAGTCAAGCTCAAGATAAGGAGTAGGGCTGCCCTGAAAAGTACCACAGCCATCCTCAGCAGCAGTGAAGTCCCGAGTGCCTCTGACAATGAGAACAGTTGAGTACAGGTCAGGAAGCCCAGCGTGACAAGCTTCTCCAACATACATCCTCCCCTCCGGAGCCAGGAAGCGATGCTCAATGTGAGGAGCAGAGCTCTCCCAAAGTGAACCACAGCCATTCTCAGTGACAAGGTCCTGAGCTCCTCTAATGATAATGGCCGAATCCATATTAGAGAAGCCAGAATGACAAGCTTCTCCAGAAGAACCAACAGCTCGAAACAGCAACTCTCGAAAGAACCCACAACGCGTCTCCCTTTTTCTCCACATCTCTATTTATGCTGGCAACTTTCTTCAGGTGGGCCATCTATACTCAGCACTATGCTGATGTAATTCAGCTGGTGTTAAGTTGACCACCAGTTTTTAATCCATAACATATGTGTATACCTACATACATATAATCTTTTCCTTTCTTCCATTTCACCTTTCCCCTATCCCAGTTGTTCTTTAATTTTGAGCACTTTCTTTCCCTTTCATTATTATAATATCTATTGTACATTTTGGATCTTATTACTCTCTCAGTTTTTTTATTATTTATTTTTTACACTAGGGACACAATACGATATTTACAAATGTGAATCTGATTTATTTCACTTATCATATGAGTATTAACTGTTCTTTTCCAAGAACTAATAAAATTAGTGGTATAATCATCTTAACTATTTTATGTATATATAAACAAATTTATATCTTTTTCTTTTTCCCTTCCTTTTCTCCTTTCCCCCATCCTAGTTATTTTTCCCCTTTGAACAGTTTCTTACCCTTTCACATTTGGATCTTATTTACTCTTTATGTTTCTTACACTAGGGAGACAATGTGGCATTTACACATGCAATTTTGATTTATTTCACTTATGAGTATGGTCTCAAGTCTCATCCATTTACCTATAAAAGCCGTGATGCATTCCTTCTTTATAACTGAGTGGTACTTCATTGTGTAAAAATACTGTATCTTTTTTACTCATCCCAGAAGGAATTTTAAAGATCATCTTATTTGCAGTTGACAAACCAAGAGAGAGAAAGAAGGTCTTGTGTGACATCCCTCTTTTCCATTGCCCTTACAGTACTGACTTGTGAATCCTCTGTAAGTCTGCTGATCCATTTTGTGGCATGGCCCGTGCTGAGCACTCTAGACCCAGACTGCACAATTCCCATCGCTCACTGTTTCTCCAGCTGGGAGACAGAGCACATACTACACTCTCCTCTTCCTTCCTCCTCACACCATACGCTTTCCCGCTTGCTCTTTCAGGCTGAGTCATGTCTTAATCTTCACATCTTAGTTCAGACATCTAAAATTTCTTTCCTGGGAGCTTTCAGATTCTCTTAGGTGGAATATCTCTTAAATGGTACAAAGCTGTATCACAGCCTGTGCTCCTCCACTCTTGTTAATAGTTACCTATTTATGTCTTTCTTGATCACATAGCTGCAAATTCCTCGACTGAAGGTATCAGAGACCGTTTATTTCCATATCACTAGTGCCTCATGCTGGTCCTGACACTGAGTTGGCTTTGAAAGGGAACCTTGAATGGGACAGTTGCTCACCTGGTTCAAGTGTGCAAAAGGATGAATGTTGGAGATGAGATGATGTTGATTGCTTATGTTTTGGGGAGATCCTGAAGGTACTCTTGAAGGTTCTCCATGCCTGAAGGATCCCACAATTCCACAGCACTACAGATAAATACTGGTGTCTCTAGTGCTCAGGTGGTGTCCTGAAGGGCAAGTAAGGGCAGGCATGGGATTGGTAGGGGTCTCCTCAAAAATGCTTCCATGTACTCTAATGCTGTGCTTGACTAACTAAGCATGTCCTTCCCAAGCTAAAGGCTCTCTCTGATGCATCATCCTACAGGAGACCTTAAAATCATGGCTTCAGGGACATAACAGTGAAATTTCTTACTTTCCTGAAGTCTGATATGTTGCATCTCAATCTGTGTCAGCAGTAAATGCACTGTCCTTAGAAGTAAAAAGAAGGGTCTTAGTTTCTACACTGATACTTCATTTCTAGGTAAACTTGAGTGATTCATTTGACTTTTCAGAGCCTCCATTTATTCGTATAAAAAAAAGATCTTTATCACTTTGAAGTGTCTCAAGGATTGATTGAGCTAATGATCCTGAAAGCCGTATGGAAACTGTCTATACCAGTGATGGCAAACCTTTGAGCTTCCAATGACAGATCGCCTGCTACAGCCAGCACTGGTCTATCCCATGGAGACCTCTTATGGGCATTAAGTTAGACTGGGAGGAGGGAAGTTGAATGGGGGCATACTTGATGTAAGACTATTTTCCTTAGTGGAAAAGTGTCTTTGCCTTTGGCCACTCTGCAAATCCCCTTCTACAGGGTATCAGTACTTGGTGGTGTCCTGATCAGAGTCTGTTCTGCATGGCCATCCTCACCAAACCCCCAGAGCAGGAGGGCTTATGGATAGAGTGTCACCATGCCAAAGGTTCCAAAGACAGCCAAGAGATGGAAACCTACATTCCAATACATGCCATGAGACAACATGTGTGAGAGGAGAGACGAAGATCCTCTGCCAACATTTCCTTGAATCGGGGTGCAGGCAGGTCTGGAGCAGCTGACAGGTGCTCCTTCCCTTTTGAAATGTCCAAGGTGCACCGTGTATGTGTTGGCTTTTGTACCTTGGGTGGTTGTGTTGTTTAAAAGTCCAAAGTCAAAGTAGATTTCGTACATTCAAAGCATGGGCAAACAGAAGGCAATGGAGAGATGGATTCGAGGAAGACTAAATGAACGTGATGAGATAAGGCAGAGAAAGACTTTCTGGAAAAATATAATTGAGGTAAACCCTCTTTTCCTTTGTATAGAATTTCTGACTTAGCAAAGAGAAGAAACCACACATACTAGTTTCTTGGCACTCCATGAAATGGATCTAGAGCTTGGACACCCTGGAGGGCCAGGGAAGGCCATTGCTGTGGGGAACACTTATGCAGCGGTATCCACAGAACTGTCAAGCAGCAGATCAGACAGTGATCATATCGTCTGTATTTACTTGTGAATTGAAACAAATTGAAGTGAATCACTGCACATTCGGCCTGCTAACCTAAATAGATGCCCAAGGGTGTTGGCAGGGAGTAGGGAACTTCTAGCTGCAAAACAACCAAAATGTGAATGTGGATTTTTTTTTCTTATTGCCTTAAAAAAAATCCCACTTTTTGGCAGGCTATAAAATGGCCTTAAGGTTGGGCCCCACCCAGTGACACTGAGTGGCATGGGAACTGCCTGCACTGAGCGGTGCAAGCCAAAGACTGCACAGCAAACCCCCTCCAGCTGTGCAACCTCGGCATCTCACTCAGAACATGGTAGGGCCCCACTCAATGACCCCAAGCAGCTGGGGAGCTTAGGAGTATCACATGGGGTGTGCTGAATGCCCGCCCAGCATATTCCCCACATTTGAGGAATCTTAAAGTGCCACTGGGGACCTGGTAAGGCCTGACTATCGACCCCCACTCAACTTTGGAAACTCCCTGGAGGACAGACAGATATCCTCAACCCAGGAAGCAACTGAGACCTTGCATTCAGCTTCTCTAGGGGAATACAAGAAAATGACAAAAAGGAAAGAGCAAAATGCAATCTCAAACCTCTAGCCCATCCCAGATAAGCCTCAGAGACATGAACATAGGAAAAAATGTAAGCAATACACCTGAAACTTCTGAAATTATAGCAACTGAAGTAAACAAACAACTCCATAAAGCTGTAAAGGAACTCAGATTAGAAATAATCTCCTAGTTAAAAGAAGAAGTGATAATAATAAAAGAAATACTGAACACATCTAAAGAAGATGTAGTTAAAAAATTGAGGGACACTGCAAAAAGATGGAAACCTTGAATGAACAATATAAGAAAGAAACAATGCGTGAAACAGATTCAAAGAGATATCCAGGAAATCAAAAATTCTATAGAAAGCTGACAAACTGCCTCAGTGAATGTGAAGATAGACTTTGAAACCTCAAGGACAAGATTGAAGCTAGTGAACAGGAAAAAAAAAGATCTTTTAAAAATAACAAGTAATCAGAAAGTAACAATTCAACAGTTGCAAAGTGATACAAAGAAAATAATATAAAATTAATAGGTGTAAACAAAAAAGAAGGTGACCACATAAATGATATCAAAAGACTATTTACAGAAGTAATACCTGAAAATTTCCTAAACATGGGAAAAGAAACCAACATACAGATAAATGAAGCATAAAGAACTCCCGTTAGCCATAGCCAAAATAAATCTATACCCAGACATATAATAATCACCATCCCAGAAATTCAGTGTAAGAACAAAATATTAAAAGCTGTTAGGGAAAAGAGAGAGATCAACTATAAAGGAAAACCAATTAGATACACAGCAGACTTCTCAACATAAACAATGAAATCAAGAAGAGCATGGAGTGAACTATTTGAAATCCTAAAGGAAAACGACTTCCAACCCAGATTTGATGTACCCTGCAAAAGTGTCCTTCAAAATTGATGTAGAAATAAGATACTTTGACAAACAAGAACAGCTGGAGAACTTCATGACCACCAAGCCAACCCTGCAAAGAATACTGAAAGATATTCTAGATAGACATAAAAATAACTGTGACTTCAAGAACACCAACAGATGCCAGGCATGGTGGTGCATACCTTTAATCCCAGTACTTGGGAGGTTGAGGTAGGATGAGTGTTGGAGTTCGAGGCCAGCTTGGGCCACAACACGAGGGCAAGTCCGGTCTGAGCTACATAGTGCGACCCTGCCTCAAAAAGCTATGGCTGGGAGTTTGGCTCAGCAGCTTAAGCGCCTGTCTGGCAGGCACAAGGTTGTGAGTTTGATCCCCAGTGCTGCAAAAACAAAACGAAAACAAAACAAAAACAAAGGGGCACTAACAGAAAAAAACCAATAGGCAAGGCAAACAACTAAACAGAGAGGAAAGGTAAAGAAACAACAACAGAAAGATAACGTGACAAAAATAAGCCAATATATATCAGTTATAACCATTAATGTAAATGACCTCACTTTACCAATTAAAAGAAACAGACTGGCAGAATGGATCAAGAAACAACATGCAAACATATGCTGTATACAAGAAACCCATCTAACCTAAAAGGAAATTCACAGACTGAAAGTCAAAGGATGGAAAACAATACTTCATGCAACAGGAACCCCCCAAAAAGCAGCGGTAGCTATTCTGTTGGCAGACAATGTGAACTTCAAACCAAAAATGATCAAAAGAGATAAAGAAGGTCACTACATACTAGTTAGGGGAAAACTTCAAGAGGAAGAGATAACAATCTTAAATGTATATGCACCAAATACAGGAGCACCCAGTTATATAAGACAAATATTAATAGAAATGAAAAATCAAATAAGCAATAACACAATTATAATGGGAGACCTTAACACCCCATTGACACAAAGAGACAAATCAACTAGACAGAAAATCAGCAAAGGAATAAACACAACTGAATAAAACTTGTAAGCAAATGGACTTAGTAGACATGTAGAGTGTTCCACCCAACAACATTAGAATATACATTCTTCTCAGCTGCACATGGGATATTCTCTAAAATAGACCATATACTAGCCTATAGAACATTCTTTTTTTTATTTTAAAGATAGTAAAATCCAACAGAACATAACAGAGCATAACAAAACAAAGTCAGTCAAGACAAAGCAACAGAACTGCTATAGAACTTCAAAGAAAGATAATGTGAAAACAATAGCCATTATACTGTATCTTGTCTTCAGAATAGCTGACCATTCCAACAGGTATAGTAGAATTGAAACCAAAAACAAAACAGAATAAAACCAATAAACACAGAAGAAATTAAAGGAAAATATTAATAATAATAATAACGATCAGAGTAAAGCAAAACAGAGAGAGCCATATTGGGCCTCGAAGGCAAAACAGAAGAGAATCCCCCATACTTGCTACACTGCCTACTGTCACCTTCCAGAGAGATGCTCAGGTTGCTGACCAGAGGCCTGCAAAATCTATGAAAAAATACTAGCAAATAGTTGCTTAATGTTCCCTGGCTGCTATCAATTTAGCCAGACCTCCAAAGCAGCAGGTTGCTGACGGGGGGCGGGGGAAGCGGGGTGGTGGTGTTTGTCCCTGATTCCAAGCCCGCGCACTGGTGCCCTCAGGCCCAGCAGGCTGGGCCCCGGAAGGAGCCATTCTCGTTCTCCTCTGGGGGTCCCAAGAGGGGAGGCCCCCAGAAGGCAGTTCACTTGTGCCCTGGTCCGTGCCGGCGCCGCTCCCAGAACATTCTTAACTAAATGTAAAAGAATCAAAATTATCCCATACATATTATCTGATCATAGTGTGATGAAACTAGAAATTACTGACAAAATAAATTGCAAAAACTCTATAAACACGTGGAAATTAAATAATACACCCCTGAACAGTCAATGAGTCACAGAGGAGATTAAAGAAGAAATTAAACAATATCTACAAGCAAATGAAAATAAAATACAACTTACCGGAACCTGTGGGATGCAATGAAAGCAGTGCTCAGAGGGAAATTTATTGTGATGAATTCCCACAGGAAAATAGAATGAACACAAATAAACAACCTGATGCTACAAGAAGAGCAAGTCAAGCCCAAGCCAAAAGAAGGGAGGAAGTTATATAGATCAGAACAGAAATTAATGCAATAGACACAAAACAATACAAAGAATTAACAAATCAGAGAGTTGGTTCTTTGAAGAATAAATAAAATTGATAAGCCCCTAGCCAACCTCATTTATAAAAGGGAAAAAAAATCTCAGATTCATGCGATAAGGAATGGAAATGGTGAAATCACTGCAGACCCTATGGAAGTACAGATCATCAGTAGGTACCTTGAATAGAGTATAAAAAGGGCAGGAAGACACTGTTAAGGTCTCTTGTTGCTTTTGTTGTCTTCTGCTACCATGAACTGTTGTTTGCCTGCCATATGCTACCCTGGATGGGAGCCAGTCCATTATGGACTGAATCCACTACAAACTATGAGTTAAATAAACCTTTCCTTCCTTATCTTTGGATGTAGGGTATTTTGTTTCAGCAACAAGAGAGGTGATTAAGGTAGAACTGTAGTCAGGTACACTAAGAAAAACATGAAGTCAGGCAGATGAGATCCAATCCCATCTCACCACTCCATACCCATCTGGGCAGGAACGAGTCTTAGAACTCTGGAGAGGCACAGTTTTTCCATCTGTAAACTGAACTGGCAGAATTATAGTAAAGACTACAGGTGAGAGTTATGAAACAAACAATGCACAGCAGCTGCTTTGCAAATGTTAATTGCCTTCCTCCCCCTTCCTCATGGTAATTGGCAATGCTTTTCATTAAAAAAAAATAAGATCAACTATAATTGTCATTGCTTAGAAACTAAATGCATTGCGAATTTATACTATTTCTATTTAAACTAACCTCTCAGTAACTGTACCTTGCATCATGTCATACATTTTACAGAGTTGCTTTTCTTCCTTTGTCTTTTCTATTAAAGAAGTCCAGATGGGCCCCAGATACATTCTCATAACCTGGCCTACTCCAAGGTTAAAATAAGGCCTGCTTCACATACAGATGATCCATTCATAACAAAAGCCACCTCTTGGTCATTGCCCACAGCTGAATCCTGTTACTCTGAAGCCAGCATTTCATTTGTTTCTGATTGTTCTACAGTGTTTGCATACCTTACATATTAGTATCATCTTTTATAGAGTACAGCCAGAGGGTATACCCGCCCAGATCAACTTTCCCTCTGAGCACTTTCTTCTTTAGAGTTCCTCTTGCCTCTGCATTACAAGTGATTTCTCTTATAAAAGAACTCTTTTAAATAGAAAAACAATTTTTAAAGATTTTTTTAACCTAAGATTTACTTAAGATTCTCATAGTACTGCTCTGGAATATAGAGAAGTGGAAAAGCTAGCAGGAGAATCTGTGATTTTCTCTTTTTCTTTCCCTGATAGAGGGAAATCCCTTCACTGTCAGAGTTCACTAAGGAACATATTCTACTTAGGGCCAGGAAGGAGCTGGGCTGCTCCAGACCAAATCTGGGAAAAGGTACTATATGTCAGGAATGTCCCTGCCACTCCTTTTTTCTGCATTTTTTCTTCAGAAAAATATCTTAGGAAAGCACAGACTCTTGAGTTAGATTCAGGTCTAAATCCTGGTTCTGCCCTAAATGTAAATGCAGGAAAGAACTTGAGTTAATTTTCTGAGTCTCATTTTCACTTTCTATCAAAATTGGGTGTGACTGATCCCAGTGGGAGGACATATGTGAGCATAACTCATCTCAAAATGGTAGAGGGGCTCTGTCTGGCATGACCCTGAGGGGTCAGAGACTCCTGCACACACCGGCCTGGGAGGGCACAGAGGCTTCTCCCAGACCTGACAGGAGGGGAAGCTGGGATTAGTTGTGTCAGCCATGGACAAACTGGCACAGGTATAATTTATGTGCTGTCTCTGGTGATATGTTAGGTAGCCAAAGAATGCTAGGTTTCATGCTCTGTCTTCTCTCAACCTCCTCCCTTCTATTAACCTCTTCTTACCTAGTCATCAATATTTTTTAAGCTCTCATTAATCTTCTTTTTAATAGAGAAGATGTATGGGATAAACTTCCTGCTAGTCACCTCAGCAGGTAGCAGTGAACCTCTTTCAGTTCGTAATACTTTTGTAGTCATGTAGGGAAGCTACCCCATGTGTCTGTGGGTAATTTTGATTTCCTTTGCCTAGACTTTTTGGGCTTCTCATCTTATATTAGCCCAAAAGTGGAGGGAGAGTTCTGGAGACCAGAATTCTTTAAGTCTACACCTGCATGGATGTGTCCTGAATTCCTCTTACTCTGACCAGGAGAGCAGGCTTCCAAAAGGCTGTGCATAGAATTTCTGGCTTTACTTAAAAGATGGCTTGATATGAATCAGCCAGAGCTTTCTTGGTGGTTTCATACAATATGCTGTCAACAAAGTAAAGCCTTCAAGTGTACTTAATCCTTGGGACAGGCCTTACAGGCAGAAACTAACCTGTCTTAGTGGTTGTGTTCATTCTGTCTTCCCTGAAACCAATGCAACTTTTGTACCCTACTTTGCAATTCTAGTCTAGATAGTGTCAGGTATTTTTATGGTTTATGTTCCTGTAGCTCCACCAAGTCTCACGTAATCATAATATGGATACAGCTGAGTCTGGCATTCATGATTGGTTTGTTGTCTGGCACTGGGATTGGTGGTGTGAGTGCTGCACTGCCCAGGGGTGGAGCCAGCATACAGTGTAAGGTTGGGGAAGAAGGCATGTCTTCCCTCTCTTGCCAGTTTGTGCCTTGCTGTTTCGCAGCTGTCCTGAATGGCTGCTCCCTCTGCTATGCCATTCGGCCTTGCATCCAGCTGAGTATGGACTGAAACCTCCGGGAACTGTAAGAAATAAACCTTTCCTTCCCTAATGTTGGGTGTCAGGTGTTTTGTCTCAGCCATGAGAAAAAAGTAACCAAGATAGAATTTGGTACCAGTGGAGTGGGGTCATTGCTGTGACTATTCCTGACCATGTGGTTCAAGAGCCTTTGGAAATGGCCTGTGGGAAGACTTTGGAAACATTCAAAGATGTCACTTGAAAAAGTGGTGCTGGAACAGCTTAGGCTGTTTTGTAGGGGAGATTCTGGTCAGGGTGCAGTAGACCATAAGATGGATAGAGAGTCCACCTGTAAAGACCGGAATCTGATTTCTGCTGGGAAGAAGGACTGCATTGGGTGTTGGGCTCCAGACGATGTGTGTTACAGCTTGGCAGAAAGTTTGTCTGTATTTTGCTCATGTCCAGAGACTTTGCCTGAGACTGAGATTAAGGGCAGTGGACTGATTAATCTGGCAAAAGAAATTTCCAGGCAGTATAATGTTGAGGCAGTGGCATGGCCATTACTGGAGGCTTTTAACCAGATTTATGTTGTAAATCAAGAGCAAAGAGCCCAGCAGGATGATTTAAAATGTTGTGAGTTTGGCCAGGAAGCTGTGAACTATAAAGGTAGAGCTGAGACCTTGATTGCTGAGAAGGAACAAAGAAATAAAAAAGATGGCCTGGGGCCATCTCAGGTAGCATCAGGCCAACACAAGTAAAAGAGTTTGCTTGGAGGAAAAAGCCACAGAGTGCCGTGTTTCAGAGTGGCAATGGAGGTGACAGGAGATTCCAAATGGTGGCAGCTGCTCCAGATTCCAGTTTGGCAGCAGCATAGACAAGCTTTTCCTCACAATCAGGTTCAGAAAGCTCAGTGATCCTGGCACTGGACCCGTAGAGCCAAGAGAGAGAAAAGCCTAGCTACTGCTCCAGCTGGCAGTGGATCTTGGCAGCATCCACACGGCACTGGTTTCAGGTACAAGGAAAATGCACACATTCTGAGGTTAAAGCAGCCTCCACCCTGACTTCAGAGGGCAATATGTAAAGATACAAGGATGAAGTCAAGAGTGCAGTGGATAACCCAGAAGTGTAAAAAAGCCCAGAACGTGGATCATCCAAGAAAAGCCGCAAAAACCGAGCAGAATGGGCTTAAGAGAAAAGCTATGGAAAATAGAGCCTCTGGAAGTGCCATGGGGGTGGAATCACTCAAACTCTTTGGAGCTCACAATTTGCCACAGATTGTTTCAGATGCTGGACCTGCAACTATAGGACTTAATGTTTGCCCTGCTGAACTTTGGACTTGCTTTGGTTCCAGTGCTTTGTATTCCCCTGTTTGTAACTTTTGGAATGATAATGTTTATCTTGTGCCTTTGCATTTTGGAAGTGTTTAACTTGTTTTCATTTGTACAGGGGGTTACATTTAAGAGTTTGCCATAGATCTTAGAGGAGATTTGGAACTTGGACTTTTCAGCAATGCTGAAACTGTTAGGACTGTGGCAACTCTTGGAAATGAACTAAATGTCTCTTGTATAAAGGATGTACATGAGTCCTTCGGGGGCCAGGAGTGGAATTTTATCGTTGATGTTCCTGTGACCCCACCAAGTCTCATGTAATCATGGCATGGATGCAGATGAGTCTGGCATTTATGATTGGTTTGTTGTCTGATGCTGGGATTGGTGGTGTGAGTGCTGCACCCACCAAGGGGTGGAGCTGACATAGTGTAAGGGTGGAGAAGAAGGCATGACTTCCTTTTCTTGCTGGGTTCGCACCTTGCTATTTTGCAGCCGCCATGAACAGATGCTCCACCACACTGCCCTGCCTTGCAGCCAGCTGAGTATGGACTGAATCCCCTAAGAACTGTAAGAAATAAACCTTTCCTTCCCTAATTTTTAGCATTAGGTATTTTGTCTCAGCAGTGAGAGAAAAGTAACCAAGACAGGTATTTTAAAAATCAAACTTCTGAAAATAGGAAATACACTTTGGCTAGTATGGAGGCGATAGTATTAATGTAATTCTCTGGCTCACAGAATGTACCCAGCACTGTACCAAGATGTGTAATAGACTGTGCCACATTCTATGAAAATCTGTAAGAGGAATCACAGTTGCTTCATATTCCAGATGCAGACCCCTAAGGCCAAGGCCACACAGCAAGCTAAGACAGATCATTGAGCATTCAGCCAGAAAATCCAAGTCTGTGGGCAGACACATGAAACAATTCCTGAAAAGGGTCATAGGAAGGGAAACTCAGAAACTAATGAAAAGCAGTCTGAGAGTAGAAAGTGCCACACATTAGCAATAGAAATTTGGGAACACTGTGTTGCCAGGGGCCAAGCCCATGCAGCAAAAAAAAGGCCATGCCATCTCCAAGCATCTACACCTGTTGGTCATCCTTGGCTGGAAGGCTGCCCAGGTATCCTTTTCATAGAACCCTACAACCTGTAAATGGGAACTGTTTCTTATAACAGCCAGTTTCAAAGCAAGGAAAAGCATTGGTTTGACCGTATTTTAGAACCTCTTAATAATTAGTTCTATGCTATGCTTGTCTCTGGAGTATTTAACTGAAATGGAGACTTGATTCTAATACTGAGGGTCTGGCTTGCAGAGTGACATCAGAGCAAAAGTCAGGATGCCCTGTGATATATTCTGTGTGGACAGAGCACCCTACCACCTCCTCCTTAGCTCCATCCCTATCCTGCCCCATCCCACTTGACTGCTTCTCTACCGTGTCTACAGAGAGAGTAATAATTATTTACATACCACAGACTGTTTGAGTTGTGAAAAAGACGCATAACGTGATATTATGTTCTCAGAGTCACACGGCTCGAGCTCTCAAAGCTGAAACCAGGGTGAACTCACTAAGCCCGTCAGGCATTTGTACACCGGAGACCACATGGAGCTTCTTATCTGCAGGGGAAAGAAGGTCTAGGAAACTTTTGGAAGGCCCTTCAATTCTGTTAGTTATTCAGTATCTCTTGCAAAGCAAGTTTGGGTGTGTTAAGTATTAGTAAATTAGAAACATATGGCTTACATTTCTATTGTGATCACATATGGGTTTCAGATTGATAAAGAGTGAAGAATTCAGGGTTTAAAAGTCCAAAATACTTTGCAAATAGTTTAGGGCACTGCAGGCAACATTTGGCACCCTCCTTCCATCCCAGATTTGAGGGCTGTTTGGTCGGGTGGCAGACCTGCTCAGTGTCCTCGCTGCCTGTTCAGACTGCTAAGCTCCAGAAGATATCTGTGAATAGGTTTTCATGTGTTCTTGTTTTGCTCAGACTGAAAAAAAGGGATTGAGTTTCTAGGAAGGGCCAGCTCTTTATTAGAGGATTCTTATCCTTTTGGAAGCTTACAAACAGAAGAGAAAAAAATTTGGCTAACTTAAACTTTAATGGCACCTATAGTTTATTGGATGTGGCATTGCTTTTTCCCGGTCCTGGAGATGAAGCCCAGGGCTGTTTGCTGAGTATATGCCTGACCCCTGAGCTGCATCCCCAGCCTTAGACATGCTTTAACTCCTGTGCTGGCTCTTAGTGTTGGCGACATTGCCATCTGAAACAGTAGGCATGTCTTACAAAGCATATGACACATTATAAATTAATGTGTAAGTAAATATGTAAGTATTTATATATATGTACACTCAGGCACATAGTGTGTTATGTTAAGGGGAGACACAGGCAGAATTCATCTTGCATTGTGATAGAAGTCAGGGTTTTAAAAAAGGCATCTCCCTAGAAATAATATTGAGTGGAGTCTTAAAAAGATATTTCCATAGGGAAAAGGAGAAAAGAAGGGAAAAGAAAAAAGATATAAATTTGTATATATACACTTAAAATAACTAAGATGATTATACTGCTATTCTATTAGTTCTTAGAACAAAACAGTTATCACTCATAGGATTAGATCAATTTTGCATATTTATATCTGGAAATCTGAGTAACTCTTTTGAAGATAACTATGTAAAATAACAACCTTTGTTAAGTTCCTACCACCTTGTTTTGAAAGCCTGTATTGTTATTGTTTTGGGTTTTTTTGTTGTTATTTGTCTCTTTTGTTTCTTGTTTTTCTTGTATTTTGTTTTGTTTTTCCCTCTTTAAAATTAAAAAAAGACATGTCCAAGTAAGCCAAGAGAAGGTGAGAGGGAGTACCTGCTAGTGAGAGAAGGATTATAGAGACTCAGCGATGAGGAGGAAAATGATGCTCTTGGGGAACTTCTGAAGGAGTTAAGGTAGGGAAATGACAGAATCAAGTTTGAGTATTCATAGGATCATTATTCCAGAGGCCCAAAAGGTAGACAGTTTGAAGAGAGACTTAGAGCCATTGGGGTGGAATACAGTATTTGAGGCACAGAAACAAGTTTAATGTAGTTTAATCCCTGGATCAATAATCCAGGCAAGGGACTAAATTAACATAGTGGCAGTAAGGAGAAACCCAAAGTGGACAGAACACATTGCACTGATCAAGAGCAATGCAGAGAGAATGTTGAGCAATTCAACAGTGATATCCTGAGACGTGTTAAAACAAGAGTTTCTCTTGGGCGAAAGGCTACAAGTTATATACTGGACAAGTTGACCGACTATCAGCTCAAGTACCCAGTGTGGAACTTGGAAAGAAGGACGAGGTTTGGGATAAAAATGGGGTACTCAACAGCTAAACAACTGTCATGACATGTGTGGAGTGGATGAGTTGGCCCCAGGGAATGTAGGAAGTGAAAGAAACACATGAAAGGATCTGAGAGGGAAGGGAGAGCCTACCAGAGACACAGAGTTCATGCTTGAGCTCAGGGTTTTGGACTCAAACTTCCACTGACCCAGCAGGGAGGAACCCACTTGTCTAAGGTGCTTATCCACATTGTACCGGCCAAGATGTAGGCATACCTGGTTGATGAGATTACCCTCATTTCCAGATGAAATACCTAAGTCTTAGAAAGACTCCAACTCATATGGCCTGTAAGTGACCTCATTATAATAACCTAGGGTTGACTGACTGCAAAGCCAGTGCTCATATTACTTCATTATGTTCACTGTCTTGAATACATGGCTGTATCTTCCCTGTCCATAGGAGAGGCAGACATGTTAATAGCTTAGTGCAGTCGAATTTGAAGAGGGCAAAACAGTGAATGTTAAGAGCCCACATTTATAAACAGATTTCTCTGCTCTTTTTAGTACTGAGCAGTGATCTTGGAGTTGGCAGGAATGTGTTTAATTGGTTTTTCTCTAGTAAGATGATGGTACAGTCCAGTTGGAAGGACAGATGAGCCACCACGGAAATACCCAGCCCCACACATGCCTGCAGCTACTCTCTGAAAATCCTGACCTGGCTTGAGACATTCAAAACAAAACCTCCTGTTCTTTCCCAGGACAACTGGTGCCTGGAGCCTGCCTCTTGCCCCTGCCAGAGGCTTAAGCCAGGCCAACCTCAGAACGACAGGGGGAGGCAGAACAGATGGAGCTGGAACAGCTCCTTACATTGCACCAGTTATTTCTTCCAGAAAGAGGTGTGAGCAGGCATCTGGGCTTTATCATGCAGGGAAACTTGATGGGAGCAGAATCTTAGATGGAGCTCAGTCAGTGGCAAGGCTCCTGGAACCAGCGTGGGCACAGACATTAAGAGAAGGAGGAGCCCAGGGAAAGAGCTATCTAATCCCAAGAACCATTTCTGATCTTGGGCAGTTTGTTCATTCTGTTTGTGCTCGTGTCACCCACAGTACTCAGGCTGAGTACATTTGACTTTCCATACTGTCAGAGAAACTCTAAGTATGAATGTATGTGTGTACTCACAAGTCACTTAATACTGAGTGATCCCCCAGCCCATCTGATCTCTAACTCCTGCAAGGTTGTAAGCCTTAGGAGGACAAGGTTTCTTGTCACCACACAGCACCAAAGCCCAGCCTCCTGTGTCTTTTCATGCTTGGGACAGTAGTTTGAGTACAGCATGCATCCAACAAATATTTGCTGAATATTTATTGAGCTAATGTAAGATGTTGAGAGTAATCATTACATATAACCCAGAAAGTTGTCACTTAAAAAAATCTCTCAGTAAGTGTGGCCACATATTAGCAAAGTGATAGAACAAGCGGGTACTTGGAGAAGCCCCCAGAGATAGCCCAAATCACACAAATCCTAGGCCCAGTCTTCACTGAAATAGCGTGCTGGAAGTTCTAATTGACTAGCTGAGATAGAATAACTCGACTTCTTGGAATCTTAGAAAATCTTAGAGATAAGAGATGTTTAGCAACTCTAGGACAGTCTACTTATATTGTAGATGAGAGGAATGAAGTTTAGAGAGGAAATTATTTGGACCCTGAAATTACTCCTCTTCCATTTACTGTTTGACTCCCTACAGCTTAGAATTTTTCATTTGTGAACTTATATATAATAATAAAAGTTCTTTCATTGGGTCATCATGAGTAGTAAATGTGATTATGTATGTAAAGAGCCTAGAAGAGTTTGATAAATGTGCAATCACTTTTAGAAATTACTATTATATTCTTATTATTTGCTATTTATTTTATTATTATCTGACATAGGTCATTTCAATGAGACTTTTTCCCAAGCACAGCTTTTTAAAAGTCGAATTTTTGACAAGCACTAGGTTCTGTGGATACAAAACTATATCTATCCCTTAAGCTGGGCATTGTGGTGCGTGTCTGTAATCCCAGAACTCAGGAGGCTGAGGCAGGAGGATCATTGCAAGTTCAAGACCAGCCTGGGCTACAAAGTGAGCTTAAGGCCAGCCTGAACTGCATAGTGAGACCATGTCTCAAAAAGACAAAAAAAAAAAAAAAAAAAAAAGAACTTTATCCTTTAAACCATATGACTCTTTATTTGAAATAGAATGCAGAACTTTGAGCCCTTACTAACTCACAGCTCCATGATGTCGGGTCCTTTTTGCCTGAGATAACTCCTTCTCCCTGCAAGCCACATGTCTCCTCAGAGGCCAGCCCCTCTGAGTGTAATGGTCTGACACCGAACTGGACCAACAAGACCAATGAGACCAAATCAGAAGTTTGGGAGTCTTTAATAATAATAATAATAAGCGGCTGGATCTGCCTGAGATCCTCCATGCAGGGCAGGCTCAGAGTAGCCCGGACTGCTTGACATCCTCCACGCAGGGAGATTCAGAGCAGCCCTGACTGCCTGACATCCTCCACGCAGGGAGGCTCAGAGCAGCCGCAGCAGCCTTGAGCCTTTACAGCAAGCAGAATTTAAAGCAAAAAGCACAGCCTGGTTAGAACAGTTTATCTCTCAGTGATAGTCATACATGGGAAAGTTTTATCTTTACCCTTTTACTTTGCTGGAATTTGTGTCAACTTGCTAGGTGAGGTCATTTTACAGGGAGGCCAGTATGTTACCATATGTTGTCTTTTAAAAGAAACAGGGACAGCACATCCTGGCAGACAGTCAGTTAATATCACCACTTTAAGAACATCGCAGGGGGTTAAGGGGGACCGAGTCATGGGTGAACACAGTCTTATGTTTTACAGGCTTTCAGCTGGCCTATTACACTGAGAAGTGTCTACTCTTCTCCCAGGCATTTGGCAGTGCCTCCCTTTGGCCTGCCGCCAGATTTCTCTTCAACCTTACTGTAGCAGTTGACATTTTTTATTGTAATTTTGGGACCACGCATCATCATTGTCATTATCATCACCATTGTAATTTTATATTATTACTTTTCAACATTGTTGTTGATCTCAGTTCCTGGCATACAATATATACCAAATATTTTGTTTTATCAGGGGTTAATTATATTTATATCACACACAATTAAAGAGTATGCCAAGTGTCTTAAGTATAATTTTAGCCATCCAAAAATGAATACCTGTGTACCCACTACCCATCCTGTAGAAGATATTGCTAGGACCTTTTCACTACACTGCTTACTTCCAAATAGTTTTTGTTAAAATAGGACCTTACAATCCCATATGGATTTTAGAATCAACTGGTTAGTTTCTACAAAGAAGTTATATAGAATTCTGATAGGGATTTCACTGAATCTGTAGATAATTTTGTGAATCATTGACATCTTAAAAATATTATCTCTGACTCATGAATGTTTTAGTCAGCTTTCCCATTGCTAAGACACAATTCCTGATACACACAACATAAAGGAGAAAAGGATTAATTTGGCTTGTGGTTTCAGGGGATCCAGTCCCTCATCAGCTGACTCTAGGCAGGAACTCTAGGTGGAAGGATGTCATGAAGTAAAGATGCTTTGTTCATGTTCGCCTGAAAACACAACAGGGGAAGGGGAAGGGTCAAGGAACAGACATAGACCCCAAAGCCATTCCTCTGTGACCCACCCAGGTACACTCAACAGTGTCCTTTATTAATCTTCTGGGCAGATTCCTGGGCCAGTCAAGTTGACAACCCACTTCAACCATCACACTGAACATGGATTTTTTTCTATATTAGATTTTAATTTTCTCTAAAACATTTTACAGTTTTCACAGTATAAGTTCTGTATATATTTTGTTAAATGAATACCTATATACTTTCTTTTTGACATGATTGTAAGTAGAATTGCTTTCCTAATTTCATTTTCAAATTGTATTTTGTCAGTATATGGAGATAAAATTGATTTTTACTTAAAAAATTAACTGATTTCTTATTCAATTTCACTTACTGTTCTAGCTTTCTGAGATAGTTTTGATTTTTGACTGGGACATGTCCCATAGTAAGCTATCCTTCCAAGTTTTAACATCTGAAAATATGATACACTTTACTTCTGTATTATAAAGAGGCTGACTAAAATAAGACCAAGGGCAAATATGAAACCTCCTTCCTAGCTCTGGTTACTTTGAGCTGTGGTTGTTTGGTCACTTGAGTGTTCCATCATGCAGGTCTCAGTTTCATGAGAGCAAATGTTTATTTGGTATTTGACATGGAATAAACTGTCTCATTGTTGTGCAATAAGCTCTCTTCTTTTGGCTCATAGTGTAGCCTCCAGGCCAAGATAGCCATCAGCCTGGGAGGAGCTTTCACAAAACTATTTTCAAATATTTAAGTTTACTGTGAAGGATTAAAGAGTATGTAAATACACAAATATGCATTCTCTAACTCCCTGTTCCTCAAAACAAACTGTTACTCGTTTCCTTTCAAAGCCCATGCTTTGGGAAAGATTGGGTGTTCGCTTTGTTTCCTTACTTTACTTGGAATGTCTGATGGGAAGCATGTGCCGTGCCAGATGAATGAGCACAGAGAGGCATCAGCTCAAAATTGTCTGTGGACAGAGCCCAGTGAGATCCACTGTGCACTAGTGAAGTTTTGCTGGGATGACACACACACCTCCTGTGAACCCAGAGGGGAACTGGGCAGATATGGGTCCTTCCTGAGGAATCTGTGAATGGATCAGAGGACAGCAGCTGCCTCAGCTCAAATCCCCCACTGTTTACTAGCTCTGTGACTGTGGACAATTCAGGCCACCTCTTCAAGACCACTCTGTCACGCGGGGCTGAGGATTCTTGAAGAGGGGGGTGCAGGGCACAAAAAGTGGTGGTTTGCCTTGGTGGGTGTCTGTCTGTGTGTCCTAATCCTGGGTTATGAACACAGTTATAAATACAGACTGCTTTATTTACCTGAAAGCTCTGCAGTCCAGTTTAGAGCAGGAGTTTTGACTTAGATGTGGCAAAATTGTCAGTGCCAAGCCAGGTTGACAAAAATGAGAACCAGTTAGTGTGTACGCCTTGTGGCTGACTCTCATACACACATGCACACACGCATAGACACACACCAACACACTTGCCCACCTGAGTAAATTGTATGTATGTTTTATATCTTAATTCACATAGCACCCTCTGAAGCTTTCCCTGACCTAGACTAGATTAGAAATCTCATTCCTTTGCTCTCATAATGCCTTTTGTTTCCCTTCATTCACTTAGAGTCTGCAATTACATGGCTGAGGTGGTTTGATTAACGCTTGCTTTATAGTGACCAGCCATCCCAGTTTCCTTGGGGCTCACGGGTTTCCAGGACACCAGACTTTCAGTGCTGAAACTGGCACTGTGCTGGCACACCCACGTGGCCACCTCAGCTCTCCTCCCTCGGGATAGTGCGCTCTGCGAGAGTACGGTTGTGCTCTTTGCCATGTGTCTCTAGTGTCTGACAGGTATCTGGATCATGGTAGGAGCTCAGGGAACATCCACTGAACCAGGAAAGGAAACGATAAACATGCTGAACTACTTTTCTTTTGGAGGCCTATTTCTCTGAGATTGTTCTTATTTTATATGTTAAATGCCTGCCCCTTTTTAATAAATTGCCCTTATTTGACAAAATTAAAAATTGACATTTTTATACTGTTTCCTTGCTTTTCCAAACTCCATTCCCATTTAGAGATTGAAAATACTACAGAATTGAAGAATCACTAGTTTAATGAAAAAGAAACTAGAATAAACTGGCATCAAAGCAAATAAAGAAGGTCTGTCTCCATGCTAGATCGTAAAGTTCATTAGAGCAGAAATCATGGATGTTCAGTTCTCTGTTTCTAGAGCCTAGCATAGTAACAAGTATTTATAGTAAGACCTGAATAAATATTTGTTGTATAAATAAATGAATAGATTCTCTGCTTAGCCTCAAGACCTGGTAGAGCAGACCTTGTGTGCCTAGCTCTCGTTACCTCCCTACCTTCCAGATAAACCTTTCTGTACCTATAAATCTGATGTTAGCAGCCATCCCTGCAGAGTGGAGGAAAAGTAGATAGTGCTGTGAGTGAAAGGACGCGTGGCTCTGCACTACTGTCCAGGCTTGGCTCCTCGCGTACTCACCTCACCTTAAAAGGGCACTGTGGTCTGCTGTGAGGACATCGCAGTATCTCAGATGCTGAGAGTACTTCTCCTGTGAGGCTTGGCTCAGGAATGCCTGGTCCATTTCTTCTAGCTTACTCCCCAAACTAAGTGTTTGTCCCTTTCTCTAAGAAGCCACTTCTGTGTCATTCCCCTGTGAAACATAAAATCAGAACAAATTATGGAAAAGTTTATTGTCATTCAAAAAGTACAGATTGTGATCAGCATGACTTCACCATAAGTGGTGAGAGGCTGACCCTTAGCAGTTGAGTTACCCCACAATTTATAGAGCATGAAGAAGAAAGCACTGGGGCCTTTTTCCTGATTTCCTGATTGGCTGTTAATGGGTTTTTTTGTGGGAGAGTGGAGAGGGCAGAACTGTGTAAACTCATTGCCTGTAGCTACTGGTTTAATTTCACTGAGTCATGCTGACAAGGATGTGAAGCTTACATTTTAACTTCATTAAATCATTCTGATGAAAGCACACAGCTGACATTTTGCACTTGTTTGTTGTGGGAGCTAGCATTTCAGGAAAATTAAGATGACTACTTAAGATTTGGCTACTTAGTTGTGGGTAGCTGGGCCTTGGGGTACTTACCTAGGCTGTGGCCTTCTTTGTACTTCTCCTTAACACACTTCTCAACCCAGATCCCTGTGAAAATTCTGGTTTGTCTTTGTCATTCAATGGATCAAACCATAGTCTGTGTATACATCTGAAGAGTTGTGCATCAGAGATTTTCTTTCCTTTTTTTTTTTTTTTTTTTGAAAGGAAAATTCTGTCTGATTCATTTTTTTGTTCCCACCTACAAAGAATATGCTACTAACTGGCTAGGAAATATTTTTAAAAAGAAAAAAAAGGTATTAGTTATCTATTGCCACAAAAATGCTAGGTAAAACACAGTAAGTCTTACTCGCACATTTCAGTAGACATGTTTTTTTGCTCACAGGCCTGTCGGCTGGCTGAATGATTCTGATACCCTCGGACACTGGTCTTGCCTGGGCTCGCTCCTATATTTGGTATATCATCTTAGATCACTGGGCCGATCACATTTCTCATTCAAGGCCTAATTATGGCCATGGCAGAGGAGCAACACAAGGGATAGAGCAGAAAGCCTTGTGGCAGGACTAGAACACTGGACAGAGGTACTTCTTCCTTGGCAAACAGGTCACAAGCTTCCCAAATCCAAGAGGTTGGGAGACAGACCCACCTTTCAGTGGAAAGAACTGAACATCTCATTGTCAATATAGAAAGGGTAGAGAATAGAGACCAATTCTGCAATCTCTGCCACAGAGAATTGGCCAACAAGGCAATGTTTCACCAATTTCTTTCTATAATGATCACGTTTTCTACCTTGACATCTAAATGGTTTTATCAGAAAGGTTTCCAAAGATGGAGCCATGACCTTCCCTGAGAGAGTGGTTTCCCCATCATGGAAGGTATCAGCAAGAAGCTGAATTCCCTGACCACAGAAATATCAGTTAGGGAAAAGATAAGGGTTTCTCCAGCCCTGAGAGTCAATGTTTTCACAAACTGTGCTTCTTTCTTTTCAGATCAGCAAAGACCCGATTTTTGTACCAGGCGTATGGGGGCCTTATTTCTCAGCCATGATCCCTGGATTCTGGCTGAATGAAGGTGGTCAGAGTGTCACTGGAAAACTGGTAAGCTGACACTGTATTGGTAGGGTCATGAATATTCTTACTGTTGACTAGCCCATTCTATCACATCACCCTGCGCCCAGGATCTAGAAGATTTGTAGACTCCCGAGTGAGATTTTATTTTCTCTCACTGCACAGTCTGGCATGGTACAGAGGCATGTGTGTGTGCATGTGTGTATGTGTGCTAAAGGAATAGGTACTGCTCCAGGCAATGGTGACTGGCTGTCGAATCTTCTTACCTGATCTTTCTCCTACCAGTCTATTCTTCTCAGAGAAGTGAAAATGATACTCTATTGTGTAAAACAATGCTGTTACTTCCCAACCCAGATCATTCAGTGATTCCTGACAGCCTGTAAGATATAGTTCCTGTCATTTCACCCTGTGGAGTCCTTTAAGTCATCTTAATGACTTGACTTGTCCTTTACAAAGCAACTCCAGCTCTTATCACTTTTATTCTCGTTGGTTTGCTAATCTGCTTTTCTAGAATACGGTATGCTGCAGAAGATAAGGGTCTTATCAGAATTTTCTTTGTATCAGCTTAGTACCTAGCCTCCAGAAAGTACATAGTAGAAATTGGTCAATTTATTAGAGTTGTCTAACAGAGGAGACAGATGATCCATGAAAGTGAGATCACAGTACCTAATGTTATTTTCATTAGGGGTTCCCAACTTCCATTTCAGGAACTTTTCACATTCATATACTATAATACAATTTAATTCTTCAAAACTCTTCCGAGGTAGAGTTACCTGTGGTTTTTTAGTTTGTACATCTCTAAGAGTATATAGTATTTTTCCAGTTTTTGTATTGATATTAGTCCAGGTTGGTACAGCACATAATGATTACACTCCTTGTGGGAAGTTGGCCCATATACTTAACACATGCTGATTCCTTTTTCATCCCCTTCCCTTACCCTCCCTCTTCACTCTCTTGATCCACTTTGCTTTTGCAAAGATACTTAAGTGATTCTCTGTCTCTCTCTCCTTTATTTTCTTCTTCTTCCTCTTCCTCTTTTCCTTCCCCTTCTCCTTCTTTTCTTCTCTCTTCCTCCTCTCCTTCTGTTTCTCTTTTCTGCTATCTTTTATTTTGCCCTTTATGTATATGTTACATTCAGCTTTGTGATACTTAAGTCTGTATGTCTGATTTATTCCACATAACATTCTAATCTCTAAGTGTATCCATTTTCCTACAGATGGCCCAGGTTACCTGTGTGTTACCTGTAGGCATCTGAAGTTCAGGGTAGCCAGCATGGCCTGGAGGGGGTTCCTGAGCCATCATTAGCTCTTCATGTGGTTCTGCTGCCACTCTTCCTTACCGTGTGCTGTTTCTATAAATCCTAGCCACTGGCTTTAGGGCGCATTGTCCTTCTGTAGGACTCTGTTACCTCTTTTTGTTATTCGTACACACATCTTCTCTAATAAGCCACAGAAAAAAGTGGCAGTGGGCTCATCCACAGGACGTGACATAAACACTGTCAAAGCAGTGCAGGAGAAAAGGAAATAGAGAAAAAGTAATAAAATGAGTTTATAAACTGTAGGTTTGAAGAAGAGGATTATTTGTCTCATTTTTCATTTTAAATGCGGTTCTCCTATTAAAGCAAGTGCTTCATTCCAAATATGTGAATGGACTGGTTCTTTTAAAAAATCTTCATCTGGTTATCTTCAGGAATGAAAAACAAAAAAGGACAGGATCTCTTCTGGCTCTGAGGCACTCGTAATTTCATTTGACCAAGAATTGAAAGGCACACACTGCCTTCCTGTAGTGTGCTTGATTGTAGTTGTACCACCATGTACCCATCAAGGATGTCTTGTGCTTGCCAATCCTCCAGAATAATCTTCAGAAAACATTGCTTTTTACTGGATTTTTTTTTCAGCCCTGTTCATTCATAGTATTTAGGTGCTGAAGCTTGTTTGCAGCTACACCTTGACTGTCCTCCCTCTAACCATTCCTCTGTCTTTTTTGGGCAGGAGTTTGGTAAGGGAGGCTAACAGAACCTCTAGTCCACCTCTGTGAGGGCATTAGCTTTTTGGGATATTTGGGCTTAGATAAAGGGTCACCATCAAATTATTTGGATCCTGAATTCGAACTTAGGATCATGAGTCACAGGGTCAAGAAGCAAGTTGCTGTGCACTCTTGAGAGTGTAAGATTTGTGTGTTGTGAGTGTCTGCCTGCCTCTTTGTCTTTCCAGGCTGGGCTGGCTGCAGAAAGCCAGGATGAACGTCAGCCTGCCACAAATGGCTGTGGATAGCTTGCAGTATGCACAGAATTGGGCCCACTGTGGAGATGGCAACTTCACCCACTTGCTCATTTGTTCATTCTGTTGCATTACAGGGATTTCCTGATTGATTACCCTGGGCCAGGCAAAAATTAGGTTACAAAGTAAGAAAATTGGATACAGAGCTAATAATTGACTTATTATGGCACATAAAAATAGACTGTACTATCCCTGCAGTCTACTGGAGAGGTGAAACTAACATCAAGTACTTGGTATGTGCCAGGTACTGTTAGCGCCATGAAGACTGTCTTGTGTGATCATCACCGCATGTAGTTCCAGTCACTATTATCATGTCAGTTTTACTAGTGAAGAGATAATCTGAGAATGGTGAAGTATCTTCAACAAGGACTTCTAGTTAGTTACAAGTGAGAGAACTACAATTCCAGCCTATCTGCCCTTGGAGGCCCTTGATTGGCCCGGTACCAGACCTGACACTTAAGCAGTGCCATTTTTCAGTTTTACATACAATTATCTCATAGGTTTGAGAAATAACTGTTGCCAGTCAGTTTGACATTCTTGTCAAGTGTTTTGAAGCACATACAGCTGGCAGGCTTTGTAGGGCCACAGGAGACAAATGTGTGTGTCTCGGGTTGGATGGGAGCTACTGTAGACTTGGGCGTGTCCCCAGCACCTATGCTAATTAGTTGGAATGACTTCACAGATACACAGACCCACACTGCTCAATAACATGTCTCCCAGTTCCCTCCTCCTGTTCTGTCTTTCCATGTATTTTTTGCATACCACTTGGATTCCTCTACAGCTGCCTAACTGTCCTTTTGTGTACCATCTTTCCTCCACTAGTCCTGTTCTTGCCTTGCAGCGAAAACAATCTTTCTAAGACACAGATGTAGTCCTTTCACTACTGCTGGCTTTTTAGTTGTCTGAAGAATGATGTCTAAATGCTTTCAGAATGAATTTATTTAAACATGCAGTACTTACTGAGCATTTCCTATGTTCACAGGTACTGTTCAAGGTAAAAAAAAAAATAGCAGAGAATAAAACAGCCTCTCTGTCCCTCCCATTCCCCCAGAAAATGTACCCTTCCAAGTTTAGATTCTACCAGAGGAGACAGGTAAACAGGTTTCATTTTATAGTATGCATAAGTGCAAATGGCAAGATTCATTTATTTATTTATTACTTTTATTAGTAAATATTTGCAATACATAATGATTACATTCACTATAGGGCATTGGAAAATATACAAAACACATTTCAATTCTTTTTTTTTCTTCTCCCCTTGATACCCCCCTTTTATTTGACCAGCATCAGATTAATTTATTTATCTTATAAGACCTTATAAAGTTAATTATCATATATATAGATTAAAAACCAGATAGGCCAAAAACATATAAAACATAGTTGTATTATCAAGGTACGCATTTATATGCATTGTAAGTGCTTGGTTACAATAACTTGTTTTCTCTCTGTTTTCCTATTCCTAGTGAACTAACAACTGTAGGGAACTAGTGCCGAGAGGTAAGGGGGCCACCTCATTGGCAGGAGTGTAGCTTTCATGCTAAGTGAGATGGGAAGTCACTGAAGAACAGTGAGCAGAGAAGTGATATGCCGTGACTTAGGTTTTTAAAGGTCATTATGGTTACTGTGTTCAGAATCAACACTGAAGGATGGAAACCAAAAAACCACAAAGAAGCTGTTTCAGTAAGCCAGCCAACTGAGATAAGGATGCAGATAGTGAAGTTGAAGAGGAGTGGTCAAGTTTTGCATTTATTTTGAAAGTAGAGCCAATAGAATTTCTTGATGGAGTAGAGGTGAACTATGCAGAAAGACAGAGGTCAGGGTTTTTGAGATTAACGTTGCTATCAGTAGAGAAAATGAATTAGATGTCATGGAGGTAGGGAAAACAGTCAAGAAATACCCCAGTTTCCTGATGGTAGTAACTGACAACCTTCGCAAGTTGATCCTCCGTTATTTGTCTTCGTCTTGGTAATGAGCCCCATCATTTATATTTTTTGTGAAAGCCAAAAATATAGGATGAATTTTTGACTCTTTTTTTTTTTTTGCATCCAATCCCATCAGTAAGTCCAGTGGGCTCCTCCTTCAAAGTATATCAGCAATTTATTTATTTATTATTATTATTTTTTTTTTTACCTCCAGCTCTTTAACCCTGATGATCAATCCACAGTTGTCTGTTGTGGTCTGTATGACGTTCATCTCTCATATATGGCACATATTTGAGTCTTGCTTTTCTATTCAGCCTTATAATTTCTGATTTTCATTTGAAGTGTTTAGATTCTTCGTATTTAATGCAAAGATCAGTAAGGCTAGATTTACGTCTTCCATTTTACTATTTATTTTCTGTGGTCACTTCTCTGTCTCTCATAACTGTCTTATTCTGGATTAATTCATTATTTATCAGTTTATATAAAATATAAACTTCTCTAATTGTTTGCCAGCCCCTCCCAGACCTCCATGCTATAGTAATGTGTGACGTCCACATATACAAGAAATCTGACAGTACGAAAGCTGTTATCTTGTTTGCTTTAAGCAGTGTCTTGGGCTACTCAGACTGTTAGAACAAAGTACCACAGACTGAGCGGTTTAAGGAACAGATATGTATTTTCTCTCTAATCTGGAGGCAACAAGTACATGATCAGATGCTAGCAAATGCATTCGCTGGAGAAGGCCCTCTTCCTGGCCTGTAGATGGGCAACTCTCACTGTGCTCTCATGTGGCCGTTAGTCAGGGAGTGGGAGTGGGGAAGAGAGAGAGAGAAAGAACCATTTCTTTTCTCATAAGGACACCAGTTCTGTTGGTCTAAAGCCCTGCTGCTGTGACTTTATTCAATTTAAGTTATCTCAATACGAAGGCCCAGTCACATTGGGATTGGAAGTTCAGTGTTTGAGTTTTGAGTGGACACAATTTATCCCATAACCAAGAGTCATACATTTTTTTATAGAAATTCTAAGAACTCAAACATAATTTTTTGTAGTCATTATTTAATGACTATTTTTACTGTTTTTTATTCCTTTCTTGAAATTTAAATTTCCACTTGGTATTTTTCTCTTTACTGAAGAGCCTCTTCTAGCATTTCTCATACTGCTGACCAACTGTGAAAAGACATTTCTTACTCTCAGTATATTTATTTCATATTGAAAGACAGTTTTATTCACTATAGAATACATGGGTGGCAGATTCTGTCTTTCCTTCAGCATCTAAAATGTCAATATTTTGTATTTGGGGACTATTATTTCTTATGTCAGCCACCATTTCTGTCATTCTTCCCTACTTGTGTAATGTGACATTTTCTCTGGATGCTTCAAGAATTTCTCTTAAGCTTTAGTTTTTATTATCACATGTTATTCTTTGTATTGATGCTTCTTGAATTTGTAAATTGATACCCTTCACCAAATTTGAAGGAATATGGGGGCATTTTAATACCTTTTTCATCCCATTTGCTCTCTTGCTACTAGATTCTGTTTATACGTATTAGAGATCTTTGGTTGTTGTCCCATGGACTCTAAGAGATGCAGGGTGGTTTGATTTTTTCCCCAGTGTATACTCTTGCTTGTCTTCATATTCTCCTTCTTTCTGTCCCTCTCCCTCTTTCCTCCTCCCCCACCTCACTCTCTCCTACTGTATTTTTAAATTCATGATTACTCTTTTCATTTATTGTCTTTTCAAACCCCATTAGACCTGTCTGCTGTATATTTATTTCAGGTATAATCATCATGCTAGAATTTTCATTTTTAGTACTTCATTCCTTGCTATTTCCAGATTATTAATTATATTTTCTTTTTCTATCCTTGAGAATGTTGTTAAACTATCTGCTTTAAAATCCTTGTCTTCTAATTCTCACATCTGAGTCATCTCAGATTTGATGTCTGTTAAATGGCTTTTCTCTTAAATGTGGATATGGATAATATTTTCCTGTTTCTCCATATGTCTACCAACTTGAGGCCATATTGTGGACATTGTGATTAATATATTCTAGATATATTGGTTTATTTTTATTCCTCTGAAGAGTATTAATTTTCTTGGTTTACCAAGAAATTTATTTGGCTGAATTCCAGGTAGTATGTCTCTTATAGAGAGCAGCTAGTGACATCTCTGTTGAATTTTTTTTCCTTGTCTTTTTGAGTCAGGGTCTCACTATGCAATTTAGGCTGGCCTTAAACTCACTTGGTAGCACAGACTGGGTTTGAACTCACAGCAATCCTCCTGCCTCAACCTCCTGAGTACTGGGATTACAAGTGTGTGTCATCATGCCCAGCTCTGTTGAGTTCTTTTAGCCTTTAGCTAGGCTACTTATATCGTTCCTATGCGCATGTAATTCAGAGGTTGTCAAAGATGAAGTAGCATTTGTATGCACAGTGCTAGACTCTTTTTCCATGTTCTGTCTTTTTTGAAGTTCCTACCCCACTCCAACTTATTTTGTAGATGCTGTGATTTCTTGAACTCTGACTGTACATTTCTTACCAGAAGACTGCATATTTATATTGAGTATTCAGCATGGCATTGATTAGGCATATCCTTAGGCAAAAATTTGTAGAATCAGCAAACTATTTTTTCCTTTCGTGTAATGAGTGTTCTCTAGTTTCCAACTAATTTTGGCCACTTTCCAGTGTCTCTTGAGAATTATTTGCTCTATTTTGATCAGCATCTGTAACTGTCATCCATGGGAGAATTAGTATAATTTGAACTGTTCAGCCATTATCAGAAACAGAGCTCCTGAATTTTTCAGTAAATGAGACCCCCCCCTTTAGAATACTTCTAAATTTTGCATTATCCTTAGAACGAAGTCTAAAGCCTTCACTGTGGCTGCTTCCTACCTCCCCACCCTCGCTCTGCAGCTTTCTTCCTCACTGGCTCCCGTCTGGGTTCACCACGCTCCTGTCACTTCATAGGACCTAGGATGCTCTTTCCTTGTGCAGAGCCTTCACATCTACTTCTCTTTACTTGGAAAGTGTTGACCCTTACTGTTTTTTATGTTTTAGCTTAGATTTAATCTTCAGTGAGCTCTCTCCTGCCCCCTCTTTGTAAAATGATTGTCCTTCCACAGTAACTTTTCATTTCCTTCAATGTACTAATCACTGTCTCCCATTATATTTATTATATAATTAAACTTATTTTTTACCATCTTTATCTTTTGATAGATATAATCTCAGTAGAAACAGAGACTTGGTCCATCTGACTTGCCAGTGAGTCCCCTGTGCTTACTTACTGTGTCTGGAACAGAATAGGTGCTCCATTAACACTTGTTAAATCTATAAAGACTCTTACTAGTCTAAACTGTACTTAAATATTGGCACAGTTATTTTCCTTTTGTAGGCAGAGCTTTGTTTTTGATTTTTCTTTGTATCTTTCATATTTAGAATGGTGCATATCATAAATTAACCGTATATCATTGTCAGTTTCATGAACAAATGAACTAATTAACAAATTAAAAATACACAAAGCTGCTGACTTTGATGGTGAATGTTACTGACTATAGTATCTATTAAGTCAGAATTTATCCATTTACAGATGAAGTTGCTCTGGATAAAGCTTCTGTTAAAATTATGAAAAGACTGTCCACCCATGTTTATAGCAACACAATTTGTAATAGCCAGATCTTGGAAACAACCCAAGTACCCATCGATCAAAGAATGGATAAAAAATATGTGGTATTTTTATACAATGGAGTACTACTCACATATTAAGAAAGATTGCATTGAGACTTTTGTAAGTAAATGGTCACGACTTGAGACCATACTCATAAGTGAGATAAATCAAACTCACATGTGTAAATACCATATTGTCTCCCTAGTGTAAGAAACAAAAAAGTATATATGATGCAAAATCTATAATAAATACTACGTAAGGGTAAAAAACAGCTCAAAGAGCAAAAGTAATTGGGAAGGGAAAAGGCGGAAAGAGAAAAGGGAAGAGGAAAAGATATAAACCTGTATATATGTATATGTAAGATAACTAAAATGAACACACTGCTGAATGTATTCGTTATTGAGAAAGAACAATTAATACTCATATGATTAG
>RJWM01022282.1:0-33948 GCA_004363535.1 Dasyprocta punctata | reverse complement strand
GGTTTCTATCTAGATGTCCCCTCAAAGCCTCATGCACTCATAGGTGAAGCTTTTCAGAGATGGCTGGATTTAGGAAGTGTGAATGCGAATTAAAGGTGTGGATAATGGAAGCCCCACCCTGGGTGCGGGTGGCACCGATCAATAGGCTGGTAGTCTGGATGGACTGAAGGGACAGAAAGAACACGGGTTTGCTGCTTGTGCCACTGCTGCCTACACCCTGATTAACTGTTTTTCCTCTGCAGTGCCCCTCTGCCATGCCACCCTGCCTTGGAGCCAGCTGACTATGGACTGAGACCTCTACAAGCCATGCACTGAAATAAACCTTTCCTCCTTTAACTTGCATGTGTGGCATTTTGTCTAAAGAATGAGAAAATTAAGATAGGGCTAAATCAATTAGACTACTTGCTTTTAGACTGTCAGCCTCCAAATCTATGAGCTAAATAAAACTTTTCTTCATAAACTCTCCATCCCAGTTATGGTAAAGACACCATTGATTTGAAATCTAATCACATATACAGTTTTTCTGTTATTCTTTCTCAAATGTACCTAGACATTAATGTTCCAAGGGTTAAAATTTGACCATCAATCAATAAAATGATAGTCCTATTATGTCCTATACCTTACTAACTTAAAAAGAATGAAGTTGCCACTTCACTAATAGTTCTTCTTTTAAAAATCACATTCAATTTATCTAGAAGAGTGAATTTGAAAAATCTCCTGATGCTTTTTAACATTTCCCTCCTTCATCACTCCCACACTAACTTCTTAAATTTCTCCTCTATGTGGTTGGGAAGATATGGAATGTATTAGTGAATTTTGTCTTTTATAGAAAGCTAGCTAAGTACCATTCTCATTTTATGAATTTATAGATCAGAGATCACGCTTGTACACAAAAGAAAAAAAAAGAGAAAGAAATGGTATTATTAATGAGGAACTGGAAAACAGTCATCTTATTAACACCAAGGTCATCAGTGTGGCAGAAAATATTAACAGTATAAATGCTAAATTCTACTGTCAGATTTCTATTGGAGTTGCCAACATCATTTCTGCTAAATTATGAATCTGAGATGCCTATATCAAAGAGCAAATGATCAGTACTTGACTAAAGAAATAAAAAGCACTAATTGGAATATTTTGGGAAATAAAATTTCAATTCATCTTTTCAGCAATTATGCAACCTATACTGTCTCATGTGCACCTACTGTAACCTCAAGAAACAAGAAAAATGACAGCTGACAAAGTACAAACAAGTACATTAATGGGAGCCTTAGTACCATTGGATCAGTGAATTGCAAATTTTGGACAAGTGACTTACCTAGAAGGTCAGTTTTCTTTACTTATGCAAGTGAAATTTTATCCTTAAGCAAATGATCACTGCTTTCCTAGTTTTAGACTAATTGCTCACTTTAATGTTTCACTCCATTTTTTGACCAAATTATCTCATAGTTTTTCACTGAAATCTCTGTCAAATACATACCGAACTATCTTACGACTTCCTTCCTAGCGCATTTAAAAAATGTCCACTTGCTATGCCAAGATGATCAGACTTGAAATAAAACCACAAGTCCTCCATTTTTCAATTTTTTTATTTAAAAAAATTTTTTTTTACTCTGGTTAAAATTCTTATTCCATTAATCACTTAAGTCAGATTCCTGGAAATCATTCAAAGCCCTACCTTTCTCCCACTCTGTCATTCCCCTCACCATACAACTAATATTTTGTGAAGATTACTGTGTGTCAGAAGCAGAATTAAGTATTTAGCTGTGCTGAATATGAATTAGATCACTTAATCCTCTTTTTAAAAATAAGATAGGTATCTGTTTAAACTGGATTTCCTTAATAGTGGAAGCTCAGACAGTGACTTGCGTATTTGGGAAATGATCATAGGTAACACAAGTGAGACAGGAAAGAGAGGTGTCACAGGTAGGGTGGTTCATTAGTTTGATTGGCTTAGGAATAACCCAAATGATTAACCGAACATACTTCTTTATGTGCATTTGGGTGGGTCATGAAGGTAGGACCAAGGAGACTGTATCTGTTCCCAGGCCTATTCTTTTCTGGCTCGCTAACCCTGTTCTGCTTCCTAGTGGTCACAAATCGAGCAGTATCACTCTGTCATCCACTTACACCATGATGTTTCTGCCTTGGAGTCAATTCACCATGGACTGAATACCTCCAAACCTTGATCAAATTAAATCTCTCCTCCTTTAAAGTATGGGTCCTAGACACTGTTTCCCAGTGATGGGAGGACTATTACAAGAGGAGATTAAACAAAATGTGCAGGATGAGTTGTTCACACTGCAAGAAATTGGAATTCAGTTCCCTCAGAGTTGCTCTGATGAACTACATAGTAGGCATTTTGTGATTGTCCTGTAAAAGGATAGAGAACTTAGTGTATTTGGCAAGCTACTCCTTTACTTTATCAGTTACGGTATACTTATGAGGGCATTAAATTCCCTGCCCTTCTGGTAGGCATTTTTAGTTTTCCTTATGTATCTGTTTGCAAAATTTTGGAAGCCTTTAGACAAAGAAGCAGATAATAACAAAGAAATTTAAAAAGAGGAAATTTGGAATTCTAATACTATCTTCAGGCGAAGTTGGAGGCTGCTGACTGGTCTTGGGTGATTCTCTTGCAGTACTAATTAATGTTCTCAATTTTCTGATGCAAAAATTGACACCAAATCTTAGATAGTTTAACCATCTCAACCAATTCAAATAGCAAATGTGCAACCATATGACAAAACTAACACGAAACATTCTAAGTCTAAACCCTTTATTGTAATACCACACTGCCTCTTTGCTTTTAATTACTGAGCCATATGGAAATTCTTGCAGTTCCAGGACAGGCTATTTCCAAACTTTGTTTTCTACCTTCCTTATTCCTTTGCTTGCTATATTCTCCTATTCTTGCTCACCTGGAAGGCACAAAACATTACAAAATTTTGCAGAGTTTCTTTGTTTTTGTTAGCAAAATAAAATTATAAAATTCTTTATATTCTTATCAAAATTTTACATGTATATATACTTAAGAAGCTAAGAAACGCTAGAAATCTAATGACAACAGGTACAGTAAAAGTCTTTCCCTGAGAATCAATTTTCCATTTTCTAGTTGTTTCCACTGATATTTAATTTATTTCTCTAAATAATATTAATGTCACAAAAATTGAACTCATTTAGCATTCCCCATGAGTATCCAACTGTGCTAGGTAAGAATATAAATTTCTTGCTCCTATTTCTTACTCTTGGCATACCAACGCAAATCTATTCCACTTTTTTCTTTATATTCATTCTCAGCACTTTCATGGTTATGGCCATCCAAATGTACAGTGAAGATCCAAATGATATGGTCACATTTTCTTTCCTGAACTTCTCATGTTTGTAAGAATTAATAATTTCTTAAGAATTTCCACTCCTTTGTTTGTGGGCACCTATGATGGGTCTAATTTAGTCACAGACTTTGCCTCCTGCACTGAGCAATTTCTCAATCATGATAACTCTAGCTATGTATCTGTGTATCTGTGCTTATGCTGACGTTTGTTGACTGACGGGCTCCATTCTTAGATTATCAAGGTTGACTCTAATTTCAATTGGCAAATTCCTAAACATGGATGTTTATGTCTCTACACTACATTACATTTACTTATATTTATGGGTCCTTCAATTACTCCATAAAAAAATCATACGAATTCTTTTTATTTGAGTCTTTTGTGCTATTTTCTTTCCCCTGTTATGGTAGGAAGTCTACATATCCTTTGACCCAATTTGACTGTGAGTTGAAGAGACATAAGCAGGTGAGTTTAAAAAGAGCCCTCGATTTGCACTTTCAGCATCTCTAACACTGTCCCCGGACACAGGATGGCTTCAGATCCTTGTCATTTTCGTGAAGTCTGTAGATTAATTCACTTGCTTTGTGCTTCCATCTTACTGTGAAAGCACTTTGGTATGACCTGTGTCCTTCCATGTTTCATTAACAATGGAATTTTAGATTATGTTTCCTGTTCTCCTAGATATTATAAAGTGGGTCACTGGATGACTTAAAGTCAGAAATGTCTTTACTAATCATCTTGAGACTAAAAGGAAGCTTTTGTGAAGTCTTCTTTCTTGACCACCAGCAACAGTTACCTTCTTCCTTTTCTAAACCACTGTTTATTATGCACGTGATTTTTTGTTTATCACATTGACTATAATTCTTTATAGACCTCTATGTATCTATCAAACTTGATCCCCTTAAGACAGAACACTGATATTTTCTTAAATTTAGGCTCACATAATTTCACATAGGACCTAACACCAAAAAAAATGATTAATGACTAAAGGCTTAATGGAACCAATAACTGAGAAAGCCAGAGAATGGTGGTCTAGGTCATCACTTTATCTCTCCCGACATTCCCAGTGTATGCAGAAACTAGCTCTCAACATATCCAAGGCTGTATTCAAAGGGTAATATAAAGCAACTAATAATGACTGCATTCATTGTATAGTACACCTAAAGAGGAAAATGGTTCACACTGGTTAATATAAAGTCTTCTTCAGTCAATGCCAACAGTCATCCTGCTTTTGCAACCACTCACCTTTTGCCTTTTATCACACCATAACCTTCCTGTTCCACTAGAAACTACATTGCTGAATGCTTATCAAGGCATATATCACTGAAGTCTAGTCTTTGGTACACGTATTGTAGGCCACCTATTCTTTGCTTTAAAAATCACTCAAGGTTTCAATTTTTAAAGATTATGAGTGATACATAAAAATCATATATGTTTATGAGCTACCACATGGTATTTTGATACATGTATACATTGCACTGTTCAAATCTGGAGAAGCATATCTAACCCCTCAAACATTTATCATGCCTTTATGCTAAAAACTTTAAGAATTTGCATGTATTTTTAAAATACACAGTATATCATCATCATTTCTCATTATGTGTCTTAAAATAGAACATCAGAACTTCATTTTCCCTATCTTAATTATAACTTAAAATCCATTAACCAACCTTTTACACTTCCCTCCCTCTAGACTCCCCAGTCTTAAGAAACCATCATCCTACTCTTAATTGCTATGAAATCAATTTTTCTAGATTTCACATACAAGTGATGTCATGTGGTAATTCTCACTCTGTGACTGTTTTATTTCATTAAACATAATGACCTCCAGTTCCACCCATGTCACAAATGACAGGATCTTATGGCGAATAATATTTTACAATGAATGATAAAAAACAAATATGTGTATAACATAACATATAATATATACTATGACATATAATATATATATTAATTTTCTTTATCCATGCTATACTTCATGGACATTTAGGCTCTTTCTATTTCTTGTAAACTATTCTTTAAAGTTTCTTTGTCTACTTAAATGGAAATCATATCATGTCTTGATATCTGAAATATTTTTGCTATTATACTAGCTGGCTTTGTGTATACTAATCTTTAAAAAGGAAACAAATAAATGTATGGGGACTTTATGTGGATCAGGTTTGTTCCCGATACGTGTCCACACTATGGGTATGCACTGGTATATCAGGAAGAGGATTCTCCTAGCCTATGGACTAACTGAAGGCATTTGACTAAAGTGCCCCAGTGGCATGATTGCATACATGTAATTATTCACCAGTTTCACCGTGAAACTTGAAACAGTTTACAACTAAATAGAGGTCCTCAGCACTACAATGCTTTTTAGGATTGCCTGTGTAACAAAGAACTGTTATTGCTATATCCTAAGCACATGAGGTAATGCTCTCAAACAGATAATGCAATATAGATTCAGTAGTGAAATTGTACCAGACTCATGGAATGTGAATACTACATCAACAAATGTTTGAATGATCTCTTAATTTAATCTCTTAAGATTAAATCTCTTAAGATATTTTTAAGTTTCTTGTCTTTCTTCAGAAATCACATCCTATTCCTAGAATTTACAATAAAGTTTTTCACAAGTTGAGCAATCTATTTTATTGCATCAATTACTCACATTATTCATATGATAATTTGTTATTTACTTATCTTCTAAACCAATAATTAGACCACAAACTGAATAAGTCATGATTCTGGAAATACATACATATGTTTCTCATTTATTCAGCAGGAGTATACACAAATTCAGCATCTTTTTTAGTAAGATGAAACTAATTTGAATAACATCAATATTTGTGAATGAATTTGGCTACTAGTTAATCTCAAGTAAATTAAATTCCATGTTTATTATTCTAAAAGTCTCTGGCCTCTTAAGAAGTTAAAGGCAATATGTTATACTACCCTCTCCTTTTTCAATCCCTTTTTTTTACCATTTGCTTTAATACACTGTTTTCTTCTTAGGAACTCCAAGTGATATAAAAATCTAAGAAAAGGTACTCTGATTTTCATCTTCACAACTTAGAGCTTGATGAATTGCCTGGAACTTAATAAGTATTTAATAAGTGACAGTGCAATTAGTGAATGCTCCATTATTACTGTACTCATTATTCCGTAAATATCATGCATTTTGAACTCTCTTATTTATATCACTGAAATTTGTTTTTCTATTCTGTGAAATTTCTCCCATTTCTCAGTGCTATGGCCTTTTGAATACTTCTGTGAGGATGTGACCCCTCCAACAGTTAACTCACACATTGGAGCCTACTACAACCTGTGTCTACCTTCCCTGTTAGGCTCACAGCTCTTTGAGGAAGATTTGTCTAGGAACCAGAGAACTTGAAAGTGTCTAAGGACACTTGCTAATAAACTCAACCTTAAATTTCAAGCAGAGATTTCCCAGAGAGGCAGAACAAGGAATTTCAGAGGTTTCTGACTTAATCTGATCATGATGTCTTTGGGTCTTAACTTTTTAATGACATCGTAAATCCAGCATAAATACCTGACAGTTATACATACTAAGTTAATTTAGACAAACTACTATAGATTTAAGAGAATATACATATTATATTAATATATATTAATTATATATATTATATTAATATATATAATATATATATATTAACCTGGCAGAAATGTTAAATGTTATTATAATACAGTCATTTAATGACCACTCCTGGCAAGTGTGTATCTGCTGCTAGGCATGCCACAACTTCTCAAGCTGTGGAATGTGTTGCCCAGTATTTATTGTTCGACATTCATTCTCTTGTATTGATTTTTAGTACACTTTTTTCACATCATCCACTGAACTCCTAGTTCAAAATAGATAAAGAATCAAAAAGAATGTACAATTTCTTTCCAAGAAGGACTAGGGTGAGGGAAGAGGGAAAGGAAAAAATCAAAATATACCATGTATGGGTACAAATTCCCTATAATGAATATGATCATTAAAATGTACCAATTAAATTAATTAAAAAAGAGTGCAATGAGATGTGGTATTTACATGACACCACCTCACCCCAGCAGTTCATTCAGCAGATGACAAATAGTGAGCATCGTTGTGTTGTTTTGCAACATTTTATTATCCACCAGGCCTCAGTCCTACAGAGCATCCTTCAGCTCCTTCATGGTCAGTTTGGGAAAGCAAAGTGTGGGGGCAATCATACTGACTTTGGCAAATGGCTGACCTGAATTCTAGCTCTACAAATTTATGAGTGCTTTTAACTGAGCATGTCACCTCTCTGTAAAATATTTTAGGGTTTCTGTGAGGTTTAGATCTGTTAGTGCATGGAAAATACTTAAGAGTGCCTGGAACTATACAAACTGCTAGGAATTCTTATAGTTATTAATACTAATTTGAACTCCTTAGTATGCATCTATAATAGACCCCATCTGAATACTGCCATGCAAGGTTGCAATATGTCCACAGGCACCTGACACTTCCTCTATATCATCTGTAATATTACTTTATTTATAAAGGTTTTACTAATACTATAATAAAATCCACTGAGCAATTTCTATAATTTCCTGTGCTAAGATCTTTCACATACAAATATATATTACTGAAGAATTTGAGTTTCTCATCACTGGTTAACCAAAACAATAAGGCCAATTCTGGCACTACACTTAGATTCCAAGATTTTCTCACGACTGAAGGATGCAGCACAGGTCATGAAATCAGGTCTAGGTTTGCATCAGGACCTGGAAGAATTTAGAGCTCACATCACTCGCAATGTTAGCTTTATCTCATTCATACTCTTGACAATACCATCAAGCCAGCTTATCACTTTTTCCTGGAACATTGATGTAGGGTAGAGGATACCAAGAGATTCTCAGAACTATTGCGTATGAAATGAAAATGCAATTGACCCATCACAAGATACAGCATCTTTTTGCAATATTCACCTACGAAAGAAATTTAACAAATTTGTCTACTGTAAAAGAGACTATTTCTAAAACTTTCAGGGATTAGAACACACACAGATCTTACCATTCAAGAAATAGCAGATTGTATTGAGTTCCTCTAGCCATTCACACCTCTATATCAATTTATAGGATCCTAAATAAAAAAGCAATTTTGCTTTATAATAATGACAGAAAAAGTACCCAATTCCTCCACAATGGTACCTCTGCTTTATATAGTTCCTTCAATTAAAAACAGTGAGAAAATGTTTTTAATTGGTTGTATAATAGAATTGAATGTGTTTTAAATTCAATCTTTTGATAAGTGAATGTTTACATATCCAAAATCAAAAAAGCAATTTTTACACCATTAGTTGCAAAGAGGCCTCTTCTACCTCTTTTTGTAAGACTTGTTCCACTGTTTTTAAAAAAAAATGTCTAAGAGTCGGGAGTTTGGCTCAGTGGTTTAAGCGCCTGTCTGGCAGGCGTGAGGTTGTGAGTTCGATTCCCGGTGCTACAAAGAAAAAAAAAAAAGTGTCTAATGTAAATATCAGATGTTGAGAACACAAAGGCCTTTTTCTGAAGAACACAGGTCTGATGCATACTTGGCTATGTTTATTATCATAAACTATAATACAAATATCAATAAACTAAGACAGCAATAGTAGGTATTCATTATAAAATATCATCTGCAGGTATTTAAAATTCACTCAACACTGAGGACCCAAATATAAATACTCACATAAGCAAGAAATATACAAAAATGATTACATTTAAAAGTAGAGTAAATAACAGGACAAATTAAGGGATAGGTGTGAAAAAGATAAATTTGTTAGCGATGCCTCATCAGAAAACTGATATAGTTCATACAATGCAAAGCATGCAAGTATATATAAATAAAAACATGGGATTCCTCACTGCCCATTAAGGTGAGTCACAGAGGATCATCATTAAAATTAGTGATAAGAGAATAAAAACATATAACATTTATACATATAACAATTTTTTAAAATTTTTTCCAAGAAAATAATGAAAAAGCAATTATTGTGTATTCTAAATAAGAATATACATTATATACATAGTCTTACATAGAATATGTATACATAAATAAAAATATTGGACTACATATAAATAAAGATATGTTTTAATACAGACTGAATACCTAAACTCTTAGAAAGTCAGTAACAGAAGAGCAAGTGCTCTGTTTAGGTTTAAAAAAGAAAATTCTTTTAAAACTGAGATTAGAAAACAATGGTAGATAATATCTTATTTACACTATTTTGACATCTTAAGAAAGTGCTTTGTAGGATTTGTTTTCTTTTTTGTGTGATTTTTATTTTGGTAAACTTTAAAGAAGAAAAGTAACAATAAAAATTTAGGAATTATATTCAGAGCATTATTTTCCTCTAAAAGTTTGCATTTACCTATAAAAAGCTTACTTGTTTCTTTGAGGATGAGTATGAAACGTTATGTTCTGAACATCAGAGTCTAAGTCTCTAATCTGTAGTTCAGATCTTCAATCTGTAGTCTTAGATCTCTCTTTTTCTCCCTCTCTCTTTACAATATTCAAAAGTTTCAGTGCTTCTTGGTGACAAAAATTACTGTATGGTGTATTATAATTTATAATGTAAATGGTGTTTCCACTTAAAAAGTTAAGTATAAATTATGTGCCTATTATTTTTCTAATTCTATTAAAATAATACAAATTTCCTTCATTTTTGCCACAACTAATATTTATGTGTTTCAGGCATAACAGAGTAAACATACTTAAACAATCAGGCTAATTGACAACTGATTTTATTATATATTTTTAAATACATTAAGTGGCACTTACAAATTGACATAGTCTGTCTTCTTAAGTATTGCAACTGTCTGATTAATTAATATTAGGAACCAAACAAAGAAAATCTTTCTAAAGTATTAAAATATTGTATATTACTCCCATGATGTCATAAATTTTAATTTATGTTTACATTTCTCAATTTTAGCAGAGTTTCATATATTTTTCAAATTACATTTGAATGTCTAAATTTGATTATGTAATTAGAAAATTAAAAATGTACACACAAGTGTAACCTGGTAGGGACTTCTCTGAATCTTAAATATAAACACTTTTCACCCCAAACAAAAATGATCCTAATTAACAAAACTTCATCCTAAACTTAACTCAAAGGTATTATTAGTACATGCATGGACTTGCTTTATTACACTATATGTTTTATTCTATAATTTTCCAGAGTTAAGAGATCTTCTAACCACGAGAGTGTTTTACTATCTCCAAAATAATTATTTTTATTAGAAATTTGAAAATGGAATGTAGATGCTAAGAGCAAATTGAACCTAGTGTGATGCTCTGAATAGCGTGAACATTATTATATTTATTATAACAATTGGATGCTTCATCTAACCCTTTCAGATCAGGACACAGTTTGGAGGCATTCCAGTTATACTCTGAAATAACTTCAAGTGATTTGATTTTGAATCCCCGACCTAGGTTATAGATAACTTCGTTTTATAACCTCTTTGCAACTCAGTTAATTAAATATCCATTTCGTGGTGTTATCATCCTGCTTGACTACAATTCTGACATTTATTTGTCTGACTTTGGGCTCACAACTCTACAGTCACACTAATTGCATACACTGACACATAACATTAAAACTGAAAGGCAAGAGAACGAAGAGAAATATCCTCAGAAATTAGCCAACACATGTGGAGTACAGTTAAACATTAATAACCTGCTTAGCTTTTATCACTCTTGAAAATTATAAATTTTGAGGTATTTCACTTTGATCTTTGAGCATCTAAAATATGATTAGCGACACACAGAAAGAGCAGTCTAGTTTTTGCCAGGAAATAGTGTTTATTTTGCTCTCACACAATACACAATCGAAAGTGCTATCTTTGACATCTGTATGAATGGCAAATGCAAATGAATGTTCTTGAATTTGCTATAAGTAAATATTGTCAAACTGTAATTAATATAGGGCTGACTTAATTTAAAAGTTAATCCCCAACTGAACAATGAACTTTCAGAGAAACTGCTATGTAGTAATAACAGGATTAAATCATATAATGTTTTGTGAACATTTCTCTAGCTTTCATGTGAGAAGTCCTCGCTTATCATAATAGTCAATGAGTTTCTCCACCTACTAGTGTTGATTACTTTTATCAAATGCACAGGGCTACGGAGTGCTCTGATGAAACATTATTTCCGGATATGTCTGTGAAGGTATTTCAGAATGAGTTTAGGATTTGAACTGGTGGACTCAGTAGTTTGCCCTTCCTTATGTGACTGAGGATTACCCAATTTATTGATGTCCCCAAAAGAACAAAAAACACAAGAAAGAATTAATTCCCTTCCCAAATGCCAACTTGAGTTTGCAGATGAGTGTAACCCTTAGACTGGGAATTGCACCACTGACTTGCCTGATTCTCAAACCTTCAGAATCATTCTAGAGATACTCCTAATCCTGGATCTCCAGTATGCAGACAGCAGACTACGGAACTTCTAAGACTACAATCACATCAGTCAATTCAGGATAATAAAACCACAAGCGTTTCATTATTGGTTCTGCTGTGCTGAAGACCTTTGATTATTACAATCAGGATATTCAAGGAGCAAAATTTTTTTCCAGTTATCATAATTATAATTATTGACCAGAAGTATATATGTTATCAGAACAAAATAATCACACTATGGAACAAAATTCCACATGCTAAATTTCAACATAACAATGATGTATACATATATCTTTGATTACAGCTTTACCTCTGAATTGTTCTCGCTAATCATGAGCTCAAAGAAATATATGAAGCAAAATAGGAAATCCATTGGATAGATTTCTAACTACAATATTTATAATCTGATATAAAAATAACACTTAAACCCACAGTGTACTAAAAAATCACTTAATAAATTTATAAAGGTCTTCAAGAATAAAAAGAAGACATTTGTATTCTTGACTCGAAGTATATGGGTATCTGTGAACTTTACTCTTTATTTTTTCCCTAAAATGCCAAAATCTGCACATAAGTCTTATATGTTGGTCTCTGTTCATAGACCAAGTAACACTTTACCTATCATAAACATTACAGTGAAAATGAATCCAGCAGAAATTTCTTATTTCTTTATTTCTTTGATCTGGAATTTATAATTGAGACATTCAAGTCCAAAGTTAATCACACAGAACTTTGAGACAAGTCTGCATTATGGGAGTCTGCATATTTTTTATAGGGATGAACACATGAGGGATCTCTTATATGCAAGATAGGAAACTTACTTTCCTTAAACAACTAAGAAAATGAGAGTTTCATTCATTAAATGCTACATAAAGAATCACTTGAAAACTTAATGGTTAAAACAGTAAGTCAGTCGGGTGTGATATCGCACACCTTTAATCCCAGCACTCAGGAGGCTGAGGCAGGAGGATCACTGTGAGTTTGAGACCAGCCTGAGCTACAAAGTGAGTTCAAGGCCAGCCTGAATTGTATAGTGAGACCCTGTCTCAAAAAATAGGGCTAGGGATTTGACTCAGTGACCTTACGTGCCTGCCTGGCAGGTGCAAGGTTGTGAGTTTGATCCCCAGTCTCCCGCCCAAAATAATAGTCATTGTTTCTCAAAAATTTACACTGTGGAGGCTGAGGTTATAACTCATCAGCACAAGCATCTGCCTTGCAAGCTTTAATACTGTCACTGAATAATTTTTTGGATTCACATAGGGTCATTGGGGTTACTCATTTCTCAAATAGACCACAAGTTCCACAATAGCCTCCCTGTGTGTCTTGGGGCAGACTCAGCTGGGGAGAATTTCTCTGTATGAGTCTTTCCCTTTGTATAGTATCTCCTCTCCAGGGACTGTAGTCTTCTATTTTCAGCAAGGTATTTGGTTTCCTAGAACATGAAAGCAGAGGCTACCTGACTTTAGGGGCCTAAAATCGACACAGCTTCACTTATATCATTTTGATTCTTGAAAGCAAATTATGAAGTCATTTCAAAGTCAAGGAATGGAAGTATTACCACATCTTGAAGGAAGGTCTGGTGTGGAGACAAAAAGACACGCGAGACTGTTGTTGACCTTCTTTAGCAATTATGTAATACACTGAAAATCCTATATGACTCTATATTTTTATAAAGTCTTAGCCCAGAATAGATACATCAAAAACTGTTGTTATTCTTAAGATGTAATGATGTAGGGAAATATTCAGGAGCAAGTTTTGGAAGGATGAGCAATTTACAGTTATTCTTACATTCTTATACTATTATTTTATGCATTTTCTCATATTTCCACATTGTACTTGTACTTAAGGCATTCTTTTACTTTTTCTCAATTGTTTTAAATGAGTGCTATGAAAAAATGTTAATATGAATAAAGAAAAAAAACTTCAGAAATGGTGAAATTCAAAACATGTTTCCCTTATTATTGGAGAAGAAATTACAGTGAGTCTTTCCTCCCCACCCAGTTCCTATATGATTCCCATATTTGCTTGATGTCAAATGTTTGGAAATATTAATTTCTAAAAATGGTAAACAGGATGACTACTTCAGTGATTCTGCCTGATTGTACTACTTCAGTTTGGAAAAATAACCATGAGTAGCTCTTCCATATCCTTTGGAACAAAATGCAAATGCTCAACATGAGCTACAGGAAGCTCAAGGTCAAGTTCTAGTACTTCTAGTAATTCTCCAGCTCTTACACCTGGACCTCTGATCCACCTGGGCTTCAGCCTCTGGTTTTTCAGTTCCTCATTCCCCCTATGTTTCTTCTAGTCTCCTCTTCCTTCTATGTGAACACTGTCTCTTCATATTGAATGGAACTATGCCTACTCATCACTTCCTCATGGATGCCTTTGTTGAGCTTCCTCCCTTGGTCATTTTTGTTCTTATAGTACAAGGTACATATTCTTTGGGGGAATTTAGATGATGTTTTATGTGGTAATTCAATTCAAACAAAATTCTTCAAAAAGCTGAACGATTTCTAAGGACAGGGTATGTCTCTCTCTGCTTTGATAGTACAAAGTCTAGGTCATGAAGGTAGATGGTGCAGATATGTAGGTACTGAAAGAAGGAATCCCTCAATGAATTTAAATTTAGTGAGTGAGTTGGTCACTTAGTATACACTGGAAAAAAGATGATTCAGTTCATAACACACATAAAGGGGGAAAATGCTCTCAGTGAAACAAAACAAGATAAAAATAAAACCTGAGTTATGCGTGAGGGAGATTGCTTAACTCATTTGAAGTGGATTATTACTGAGTTTAAGGTCCACGTGTATTGCTTCTTGATACCAAATGCACAATGGCAGATGTTGCCACTCACCAGCATTTCTTATTCTTTTCTATGTACATATGAAATTTCACTCCTTCACGTCCTTGAGTGATTTCCTCTACTCAACGAAACGTGAATTCCAGTGACAAGTAGCACTTCTGGGCAGAAGTGTTTAACTGATACCATAATTTTCTGGAACACTTAATAAAATCTGAAAGCATAAAATCATGGGAAATTGTGAAACTGAGCCATGTCATGGGGGGTAGTTGTCTCAGAGATGTACAGGGAAATCTTTGTTCATTTGGACTGTGAAGAATTAGAGGTGATTTGTTAATGCAGGATAATGTAGCTGCTATGTTTTGGACACGTGTCCTCCAAAGGCCCTCATGTTAAATACTTGCTCCCCAGAGTGATGTGCTATTGAGAGATGGCAAAACCTTTGGGAATTGAGGTGTAAGGGACTGAATTTAGATCTTGGGGACAGTGCCCTTAAAGAGGAATCTGAGTCATTCTTCTCACTCTTTGCTTTTCAGCTGCCAAGAAGTATCTGGCTCTACTGCTTATTCTTTGTCATGATGAGCTATCTCCACATACAACCAAAAACCATTAGGTCAGCCAACCATTGTCTGAAATCTCTGAAACCATGAGCCTGAGAAAACTTTTCTCCATATAAGGTGAATAGGACAGGTTGTACATTTCAAGTAGTAACAGAAAGCTCAGTAGCAGAGCAGTATAACTTGATTAGTAAATATCATTGTTCTAAACTAGACATAAAATAAGTTTGTTTGTTGCCTTTAATTTTTTTTACTAAATTTGTCAAAGAATTAATATTTTTAGGTCTAAATCAAACAAAAATTTGTTTGTTAAATTTTGCTTGGCAATGTCAAATATTGTTTCATTATTTTCTTCTCAAGTAATATGACATCATATACTAAACTCAGTGTTTTATAATGACATAAATGTGATTTAAAAGAAATAGAAGTTCTGTTCTTAGCATCAGGGAAAATAAATTATGAATCTCATAGTCTTTATATCTGAAGAGGATAGTGTCACACACCTCACATACACCATCTAGCTTTAGAATTCATAAATTGTTTATTAATGAAAGATATTTGTGTATCTATTCCATATTATCTATATGCACTTCTGAACTTTTCTACTATACTAAGTCCCCAAAACCCTACACTGTACCTCATCCACAAAAGATAGTTATAAATAACTACTTAATTTTCCTGATTGTTTCATAAGAAAATGGGTCATACTGGTTACCAAAAGCAGAGACATAAATTTAGTATTAATTGTCATTGTATCATGTGAAATATTTTTACCATTAGATTCAGATTATACCATAATAGCACACTTTGAATACGCATAGATGTATTTAAAATTTATGTTTCTCTGGTATATTTAAAATCTAATTAATTAAGCAAGGATTTACTGAGCATCAATTATACACCAAACTTTGTGGCAGTGTTTGGATTTTCAAGTTTAAAACACAGTCCATATCTTCCGTAAATTTGAAAATTGCTACTTCACAATTCTTTATGATCTGAAAGACACTGTAGGTCAAAAATTGATTTAACTTTAATAAAATCAAGAATAATAACTGTACATCCGTTATAAAAGTATATTTATAGATGCTAATTAGTTCAGTTTTTATGTAGCAGTTGACATTGTGGAAGTCAGGTCGAGTACTATTAGCCATACTGTATATATTTGCAAACTAATATTCATATAGTTGATAAGGTATCTTATATGGCTTCACACTTAGAATTAAATAAGATAGATGTATTGTAATCTGGGAAAAAGGATCAAGACAAGAATATTATAAGATATTTCCTTGATGCCATCTTTTTCCCATAAGTCAGTGCCATTCATGGACTGTGGGGAAAGAGAACAAGAAATCATCAAGAAGCAAGCCCTCCCTGCAAATTGGCACCATGAACAGGCCACTGAGGGGACAGCCAGATGCCAGCCCCTTCTGGTGTGTGGGCTGGGAAACAAGAAGAGTCAACTACCATCACCCACCCCACAAGCAACTGGCTGATCCAGAGAAAAACTGACTGCAGTGAGAGCTGTTGAGGTAAAATACAAATTAATGCTTGTAGTGTTTAGTGTTTCAATGACTTTGAAGGTCTAAAGCTGGTAGTCTGATCATCTATTCAAAGGATAACAATATATAATGTAGCATCTATGGGCACTCTCCTTCTGGAGGTCGTAGTCATTGTTAATTCCTTACTGTCCTGTTTTGAAGTACTGTATTATTTCATTGTTTTGTAGGGTTTTATTCTGTTTTGTTCTGTTTGATTTTATTATATCCAATGGTGTGGGCAGGTATTTCAAAGATAACAAGATTTATTATGGTTGTCATTTTGGATTTACTATTATCTTGTTTTGAAGTCCTTTATTGCATACATTTTTTTATTTTCATTGGTTCTATTCTGTTCTATTTTGTTTCATTTTTACTATGTCTGAAGATATCTGCAGCTATTTTGAAGACAAGAGGCATTATAGTAACCATTGTTGATTTCCTATTGTTTTGAGGTCCTGTGTCACTTACACTGATTTGTTTTGATTGACTTTATTCTGTTTTGTTTTGCTTGGTTTTATTCTCTTTAAAGTAGAAAAAAAAAAAAAAAAAAGGTATCTCCTTGACATGTGGTAAACTTCTTGAGCATAAGAAACAATGTGAAATTACAAACAAAGAATAGACGAGGGACATGGGCTGACTTGAACAAAATGAGCAGTTACAAATTGTCCAAACACTACTATGGAGCATTCAGCTCTGTGATTACGGAAAAAAGTGATTTAAAGTAGTATGGGAATGTAGTGCATCTATTGGCTTTTTGCTTTTTTGGTGGATCCAACTAGAAAGCATTTAAAATCAATAACAGTATTTACAAGAGTGTGGTAAGCAGTCATACACTTGATTGAAAGCATGAGAAGAATTATGCTCCTCCCCCTTTATTTAGTACTTTGTCCTTCAGAAACTAAATTCCCAAAGGGTTTGTATTCATCTTTGTCTATTAAGTGCCTACATCATAATAGGCATTTTAATTAATGTATTAATTCCACAAATATTGACTGAATACTTACAGGCAATTGTTAATAGGACATGAGCTGACAGCTTTAAAAAGGTATATGTAATTGGATGTAAAATTTGGGCTTATAGGAATTTATTTTTTAAGAAATAAAGATTCAGGTACAAAATTATTCATCATAGTATTATTTAAAAATACTGAAAAGCCAGGCATGGTAGTGCACGCCTTTAATCCCAGCACTCTGGGAGGTTGAGGTAGGAGGAGCATTGTGAGTTTGAGGCTGGCTTGGGCTACAACGTGAGTGCAAGGCCGGCCTGAACTACAGAGTGTGACCCTGCCTCAAAAAGCTAGGGCCAGGAGTTTGGCTCAGTGGTTTAAGCATCTGCCTGGCAGGTGTGAGGTTTTGAGCTTGATTCCCGGTGCCACAAAAATAAATAAATAAATAAATAAATAAATAAATAAATAAATAAAATACTGAAAATGCTAATGATAAGAGGGTATTGGTTCAAGTAAACTATGGAATACCCAACTGGTAGAAGATCATTGAGCCTACAGAGAATATTTAATAATATCTGAAAATGCTCACAATACATTAATTTGAATAAAAACAAGTTGTGAGTCAGATAGTGCAGATTCATCTGAACATTGAGGTGTACACACACACACACGACTGAAAGAATGTCAAGTGCTGAGTGACAAAGTGAAAAGTAATTTGGTACTTTCTCTTTAATTTTCAAACTCTATATAATAAAATGTGTATTGTATTTATAGCCAGAAAATAATTTTTAAATTTAGTCTGGTCTTTGTTCATTGTCCTTCATGCACTATATATAGTTTGACAATGGTATTTAATAATTTTATGTAATCTGCAAATATTGAACAGATTTCACTATCTTAGTTTATAAGAACCACTGTCTTGGCAGAGGCTCTATTTGCTGGGGAGAGGCGGCAGGGAGCCATGCAGCCTCCCCGTGTGCTGGCAGAGGCCCCCACTGGCCAGGGAGAAGCAGCAAAGAAGTGGCCTCCACCTCCCGCCTCCCCCCACCCAAGAGCAGCCAGACAGGCTAGATGATAATAACTAAAGTAGGAAAGCACCCTAACGTTTATGTTATTTGATCAAGTTTGCAGGCCGGGGGCCAGTGGTCTGGGCAACTATTTAGAGGATGACAATATGTAATATAATAATGATTGTAGATTTCCTACTGCCCTATTACTGTTTTATTTCCATTTCATTTTACTATTCTGCTTTACTCCTCTGAAAAGAAAAAAAAAAGGCACCACTGGTTTGTTGAAAATGAATAACATTCAGGTAAAGGAATTGGGTCATGTGATTAGAAAATTCTGTAAATATGCAAATAATATGAAACTGCAATTTTCGCTAATTTCTTTTATAGGCAGATTCTTTTTTTTTTTTTTTTTTTTTTTTTTTTTTTTTTTTTTTTTTTTTTTTTTTTTTTTTTTTTTTTTTTTTTTTTTTTTTTTTTTTTTTTTGGTACCAGGGATCAAACTCACAGCCTCACGCCTGCCAGACAGGCACTTAAGCTGCTGAGCCAAACTCCTGGCCCTAGTTTTCTGAGGCAGGGTTGCACTATGTAGCTCAGGCTGGTCTTGCACTCGCTTTGTAGCCCAAGCTGGCCTCGAACTCACAACGCTCCGCCTACCTCAGTCTCCCGAGTGCTGGGATTAAAGGCGTGCGCCACCACGCCCAGCTTATAGGCAGATTCTTGATTCCTAGGATAAACTAAAGTACAATACATCACCATAAAAATAAAGGGACAAATATTTTTCCAGCAAATATGTGCTTCTCTTTGGGTAGCCCTTTGGTACTTCTCACTGTCCAGGGTTATTTAATTTTCTTAACAAACCTGAAAGTTAAATAATGGTTTATAATGCTGACTTTTTAGGGAAAAACTAAAACTAAAAAGATCAGTCCACAAATAACAGCCAGGAATATTTGCTTGAATTCAAGACACATACGAAATTATTTATTTACAAGAGGGAGGCTCCTCTCCATTCTGTTCATAATTCCATCAGCAGTGCCTGGAATAGCATCTATCAGATGACAAATACACAGCTGACACTGGTGAACTTAATAAATTCATGAAAATTTTCAGTCTGCTGTGAATCAGGCACCAAATTGACAAAAGGCATAAGACAAGGTTCAAAACCATGAAAGACAGTCTGGAGGATGACACAGTCACATTACTGATAAATTCACTTTCTGTAACCCAGATTTCCATGAATATAATACATATATGAAAAAGCCTTCTAAAATGATGTGGTTTATATCTAGATGTCTTCTAGCGTGATTGGGTACTGGGGGCTTTTAGCTGTTAGGAGGTGGGTCTCGTTGCATAGCCAGAAGTGTTTTTCTGTCCCCACCTCCTCCCTTTTCTCTCTCTGCTTCCTGGATGCCAAGAGATGAGCAGTTTGTCCACCCTACGACACTCTGCTGCACTGTCCTTCTTCGGAACCAGTGGACTCCAGACTGAAACCTCTACAAACTGTGAGCCAAATGCATCTGTCCCCCAAATTGTGGCTGCTGGATATTGTGCCCCAAGATATGAGAAAATAAGAAAAGTGAGTAAAAAATAAGACAATATATCATATACACATATACATATATATCCTTTTTTCAATTATCTATGGGAATGATATTGACAACTATCAGTCTACTGAAATGTAGTTTAAACTTTAATTTTTACTATTGCTTCATTATCAGTATATTTAATTGAATTAAAATATTATCAGTGTTGATAATTCTATATATTATGGTGTTACCTGATTTATCCAGAACATTTTGATTAGTTGAAGACAATTTTTTTACAGATAACTGAGTCACACAGAGACAACTGCTAGACAATGAAGAGGTCAGGCCTGACACAGATTTGGAACAGAGATGAGGCAAACCAAGCCTGTAGTTACAGGCTGAGTTGATAGAAAATAAGCCACAAGATGGAGACATGATGGCTAGGCCTGAAAACCTCCCCAAAGATAAAAAAAAAAAAAATCTCAAAGCTGTACTATAATTAGTGCCATTTGGCCCAATAACCTTAAATGATATTTATAAAAACACAGAGACAATACAGTGAACACTTAGGTGACCAGGACACTCTGAGAATCATGCCTAACCCTTCCAGAAATGTTGTGCTTTACTTCATACTATGTACACTTGCTATGTTATTCTGTTTTTCTGGTATATAAATATTAACTAGATAATTATTTACAATCCTAAAGGCTGATTGTATTTTAACCCAAAATAACCAGTGATGTGATTTTATTGTATAAAAATTTCCTAGGCCAAGAACCTCAGCAGCAAATCACTTTTAGGACCCCTCCTGCCTCTCAAGGGCTCTGTCATTAAAACTTTTCACACTCTTAGCCTCTTTTGTCATTGATTCTATTCTTCATCATTCTGAAACATTAACTCAGCATATGAAAGATTTCAAGAGTTATTTCCCTGTAAAAATTTCATGTATAAAGGAAATGATGAAACAAAATAATATCTAAGGATTAAGGTGCTGAGTAAAAAATATTTTAAGATGTTTAAAGATATGTTCACGAATCTTGAGACTTCACTGCCATACATTGATGTTTCTCTTTGAAAAGTGACTTCTACCTGTAAAATAAAAAAGCCCCTAATCGCAGTACAATTTTCTCTGGCATTGTATGTGTGTACAAATGTATGAAAACTTATATTTTGTTCTCTATGCTAAGACAATCAATGGCAATTAAGTTATTTAGAAACTCTTTTTTGTTACTATAGAATCTGTAACTGTAATTATAGTTATTATAGATGACTCTGTGCATCTATAGGACAAAAGACTGAACAAGAGAGAACTCAAAAATGAGAGAGCTTTTGTCATCAAATCTTCCTATATGTTGATTGGAAGAAGCTAGGAGGGCTATTGTCTTGTCCACAAGCCAGTTAGGCACAATCTTCACAAAGAAACAACAAAAAGTAGTCACTACCTCTGAAAAAAACTATATAAATATATGAATTAATGTGATAATTCAAAAAGAATTCTTTTGAATATACACTTTCGTGTTAATCTACTTATGTATTGAAATGTCATAATTAACATATCGGTCAGCATCTCAGATTCAGAATTGAGCATACTTTAGAGTTTGCTGACCAAAGTTAAATGCATAAAAATCATTTATACATTTTTTACTGTTTCAGCAGTTTTAATGATGAATAGTTGACACATCATAACTTACATAATTTTAAGGTGTACACTTCAATGTTTTGACATGTAAGTATACCTGCAAAACTAACATAATGAAGATGGTAAGCATATTCATTGTACCCAACTCATAGGGCTCCAACTGCCAACTATAGCCCTTCTTCTTCCCATTCCTTGCCTACCCACCCTGAACTCTTCTTCTTTTTCAGGAAACTATAGACCTGCGTTCAGTCACTATAGATCAGTTTTAATTTTCTAGGAATTCACATACATAATATTATATTTTTTGAAGCAAGAGGTGATATTTGGAAGGTGCCTAATGTTAAGGTCCCTTTTGCTGTAATATATTTATTGATTTTTATATGTAAATGTATGGAGTACATGATGTTGCTATTCACCTTAGGGATTCAGTACATACACTGGACAGATCTTGATTAATCCCCTTTCCCCTCACAACCTCCCTGACCCCCTTCCTCCAACTCCCAATCCCCTTTCCCAATTTCCATTATCAGTACTACTACTACTACTACTACATATAAACACTGTATTCATGGAGGGTAGTGTTACACATCTTAAAATTTTTTATGTGCCCTTCCCTTTTCCTCCTCCTCCTCCCCTCAAACTCTTGGTCCTCTTTCCATTTTCAAAAGATTTCTCTCTCCGTTTCCTCTTATCAGTTTTTTTTTATTTTGCTCTTTATTTCTACATTGGTTTTCTCAAATGATAGAAATTGTCCGGGAGCAATGGTACACACCTGTCATCCCAGCATTCAAGAGGCTGAGGCAAGAGAATCTCTGTAAGTTTGAGGCCACCGTGGGCTACAAAGTGAGTTCAAGCCCAGCCTGAACTGCATGCATAGCAAAACCCTGTCACAAAAAGAGAGGGTGGGGGAAAGAGAGTGTCAGGAGGAGAAGCCATACACCTGTATGTTTCATTTATTTCAGCTAACACTATTTTCATGTGTATCCATTTTCTTACAAATTTCTTGAATTTATCCAGTTTTTATTTTTTTATTTATTTTATTTTATTTTATTATTATTATTATTTTTTTTTTTTTGCGGCACCGGGGATTGAACTCACAGCCTCGAGCCTGCCAGGGCAGGCGCTTAAGCCACTGAGCCAAACTCCCGACTCTGGTTTTTTGAGGCAGGGTCGCACTATGTAGCTCAGGCCGGCCTTGCGCCGCGTTGTAGCCCAAGCCGGCCTCGAACTCACAACGCTCCGCCTACCTCAGCCTCCCGAGTGCTGGGATTAAAGGCGTGCGCCACCACGCCCGGCTTCTATCCAGTTTTGAAAAATAATGCCTTGTACTAACCTTAGACTAAAGGTAATCTTTTCATTCTAACAAACATTAAAAACTTTAGTTGTATATCAGTCAGTAATAATTTGCACTTACTGTGATTTTTGACATACTCTTTCTCTATTGCTCTTTTTGTAACTGGAAGACCGTGGCAGATGCCAGAAGAAAATAGTGTTCCTTTCCTAAGAGTTCTATTCTAATATGCATTTCATACTCTAAATATTTGCAAAGTTCTTGAAGAAGACTTCATACAAACTCCTTTTTTGACATATGAAGATGAGAAAAAATAGATTAATTAAACTTTAAAATAATATACAAATAAAATTTTGACAGTAAAATGTCTAAATTCTTCTGAGAGTTCATGTGTAATGGCTTCTTAAAACACATGTATAGAATATTACTAGTAATTTCACAAAGTATCTTGAGTATCACATTCTGGCTAGAAAGGGAAATCTTTTAAAAAAACTTTTTAAAGAATTAACCTGGAAACATACAGAATTTAGTATGAATGATCTTAGCACTATGTGCCTTGAATCTAAAGCTGTGAAAAGTTGTGAACCTAAACAAAGTTGGAATTTTTGAAAAAAAAAAAAAGAATTATCCTACATTTTCAGTTTTATTCAGTGAATGCCATCTAAAGGAAAAATTTTTTAGCCTCAGTTAAGAGGGTGTCACTGAAAATTACTGTGCTAACAGTTTTCGAATAACTGCTTGTGTATTTTAAACATAAGGAATTAACAGACCTCTTACTACCAAACAATATTTAAACTAGCAACTATTCAGCTTTCCTAACTGAATTCTTCAAAGGTTTCCCACACATTTTCTCATTCTGTGAACTGTTCTTTTACACTAAATTGAGGATATTATGAAGTTATAACAATACTTGTAGAATTAATGGAAAGATAGATTTAATAAACTTTATTTCTCTTAAGACTATATTCAAGAAATTTAACAATGATTACACAAATATTAGTAAATCTAATAATCTACTTAATGCTTTAATTAAAAAGATCACTTAATTTCTAGGAAAATTGTTTAAACATTTTTTATGAACTTCTAGATTCAGATTTTGGAATGATCATGTGTCTTCAGATCTAAAGAACAACTGAACATACTGAAAATTTACCAAAGAAGTATATGAATCCTTAAGAATAAAAAAATTATATATAAGTCAGAAAGTTTGATGACTTACTAGATAAAGGAAATGGATGGGAAAAATTCTAGTCAACATGAAATTATACAGAAGTAAATGGTACTATAACATGACGCCAAAAATCAGCTTTTCCATTACAAATACATACAAATCCTACATAAAAATAACACAATTTTTAAACAGTACCTACAGCCAAGGTTGGAATAAGAAAGATAAAAGTTCTGGGGCTTCAAATGAAACAAAGGTGCCTTAAATGTGGGGCTCTGAAGGAATCTGGTTGTCTGAATTGGAAAAAAAAATAACGTCCCCCAGAGATAAAGTTCTAGAACACTAAATTTTGGCCAAGCTTGGTTGTAAGATCTAAATTCATTCTATATCTATGGTATAATAATTTGTGGCAAATATATATATATATATATATATAGTAATCCAGTATAAAGAAAAATTTTAGAGCCACTCTGGAAGAGTGAAGCAATGTTACTGAGAAATACACACAAGTAAGACAAAGCTGGTCCTCACGGGAACTTATCTGGTAAAGGTGAATTTATCATAGATAAAAGTCATAAGCATCAGGAGAAGCAAATCATGATGACAGATATCCTGCACATACAAATAATGAAAATATTTGCCACTGAAACTAGAAAATTATATAAAACAACTAAAATAAGATTACATAATTTTTGAAAAGCTAAAGAATAGAAGAGTAGCATAGAAATAGAAGTTACAGAAATTGCAGATGTTTTTTAAAAAAAACAACAATATAAAATACAAATTAAAGAAACCATATAGAATGCAACACTAACAAAAGGAAGACACTATTTATAAAAAGGAAATCTAATACAGAAGAAAGGAAGGCGAACATACTGAGTGAATTGTTCATGTTGTTAAAAATAAAGAGTATTAAAACAAGAAAGACAAATATACAATAACTGAAAAGTTTTCAGAGTTGAATAAAAGCAAATTTAGGAGACTGTAGGAGCTAAAAGAGATACCTTTTATGCAACTCTAGGGTTGCTCTAGAGATGTAGCTCAGTGATAGAGCAATGGGCTAGCATATGAGAGGCCCTGGGTTCAATATCCAGCAATGAGAAGAAAAATAAAAAACAAAAACATGAAATTGCACATATTAGTGGATTTGAACCCATTTTTGCATAGAAAAGAAACTCTTACTATCTACCAGAATAAAAAGGCAAGTCTACAATGATTTGAATAAAGTCATAAAACAGTCTTCTCAGAAGGAAAATTATATCACAGAAGACAATGGAACAGAATACCTAAAAAGTTTTCAGAGAAAAACACTAGCAGTTAGCTAGTCAAAAATAGTACTATTTTAGAAAGTGAACAAGTAATATCCAATGCTATTTCCAGAAGGAATCTCAAATTTTCTTCAGTACATAAAATGACCCAAAGATAGAGTTGCACTACCAAAATAAATGGTATATGCAAACTCAGGACAATGTATCATATATTTAAATAAACATTGGTGAAAATATTTGGGATAACCACAAAGAAATGGTAGACTGTCTCAGTGATAATTTAAACAAGTCATTGTCTTCTTTGTTCTATCTTCATTTTTTAAAAAGTATTTTATGTTTTTTAAAAAATACAGATTTGTGCTATATGTTAGCATATTTATATTCAACAAAATATAGTAAAGAGTGTATATTATTTTACAGTTAATTAAAGATAGAAAAAAGTGAAAAATCAATGCTGCATAAATTCTATAGAGGGTAGTAACATAAATTTTAAAATAAACATTGTTAGAGTATAATGTGAGAATTCCAAATCTATTGGCAATCATAATAGATGTAGATAAATTGCACATTTATTGAGAGATGGATATTCTGAGGCTAGACACACCAAACATTAAATTGTGGACAAGGCAATCTTGTTATTCTCTATATAACTTTTCACACTTGTGTAGAAGTGTTTAATATAAAACAGAAATGGAACATTGCATTTGTGGTTTAGCTAATTAATATATGCTAATAAGAAAATGTGTAATTTAAGTATATTAATAAGAAAACAGGTGTTATGTGTCTGGTTCTGTGTCTCCCCCCCACCCAAAGCCTCATGTAATCATGGACGCGGCTGAGTCTGGCATTTGTTATTGGTTTGTTGTCTGGCGCTGGGACTGGTGAGGTGAGTGTTGCACCCGCCCAGGGGTGGAGCCGACACACAGTGTAAGGGCGAGAGGAAGGCTCTTGCTGGTTTGCACCTTGCTGTTTGGCAGCTACCATGAGCAGCTGCCCTGCCACATCGCCCTGCCTTGCAGCCAGCTGAATATTGACTGAAACCTCCAATAACTGTAAGAAATAAACAGTTCCTTCCCTAATTTTGGGTGCAAGGTGTTTTGTCTCAGCAACAAGAGAAAAATAACTAAAACAATGGGTAATAGAAGTACAATATTCATAAGATGAAACAACAGAACCAGAACATACATGTATTTATAACAGGTCTAAAAAGTGTAATGTAGAATGAATTTAGTAGATTAGATTATATAAGTTTATTTTCAGCATGATGCTATTTACTTCAGCATGATTCAATTTTTAGATAACATAAATGTAAAAGAAAATTAAATAAGTGACTACAACCCATTGAAATGGAGAAGAATGGACTATAGAGAGTAGCAATGTACTCCCCCATTACCATATTTTGCTCATTTGTTTCATGAATATAGAAGAAAAACATGCAAAGGAATTTAGCACTTGGTAATTCTGAGTGGTGGAAATTATAATTATCAAATTTTAGGGATCTGACTATTGAATATTCCTTACTTCCAACAAAAAGGGTTCATTCAGTCCTGCACACTTTCCTACCTTCCACAGACAGAAAAACTTAGGTAATAATCAAAACTGTTTGGTGAAAGTGTGAAAATAATTTTTTTAAAACTACCTAGCTTCAAAAAATAGAGTCAACAGGCATGATCTTACACTTATAGACTCTGTCACAGAAGTCAAGATGTACTATTTAAGTGCATAATAACTACAAGGAAAATATTGAAATAAATTGTTGAAAATCACTAAGAAAAATATGGAAACTCATGGACAGATAGGTATATTTTATTTTAGCACATTTCCCATAATTACAAATTATTATTATTTGCAGATACATGCATTACCCTAAGAAAAATACATTTTAATTTTAAAAGGTAGAAAAATGAATAGCAGGAAAGAAATGCATAAGAATTTTTTTCTGAAAACAGGAATTATAGTTTATTTTTTCTTATGCTTTTCTGTGCACTGCTTTCATAATGAGATAATTAAATAAACACTTTTCCTTGATTGGATTCAGTTGTTTCTTGTATAAAGAAATATTTCTATTTTTAGTCTGTATGGATCTAAGGATTATTGTCTCTAAATCTTTTCACAGTGTTCTTTGAACTCTATTTTCTTCTCCAATTATGATTTACACTCCAAATTTAATTCTCTACTAAATACCCAATACAATTGATTAAATGATGATTATAATTTTCATTCATTTCATTGTTTTATCTTATTTTTACCCTACTGATCCCAAAACTCATAGACAAAAATTATAATAGTAATAATAATAAAACAATAATTAAACAGTGAATATAGAGTACATTTAATTACTACATTTTCTTCCAAAATTTCTTCCATATATTAACACATTTAATTCTCTTAGTAGTTCTCTGAAATCAAAATATCTACATTACAGATGGGGAAACTGAGGGGAATGGAGACTGGAGCTATAGTCAACTGTTAGAGAGAAGAGCAGGAACCACACATGGCACCTGAGCCCAAGCACCCTGGCTCTAGAATCATGCTGTTGTTCTTTCTCATACAGAGAATGAAATTGAGTTTATCAATAAGATCCCTAGCTTTTTTTTACTACATGGACTACAACATAACTCTTCAATTGTTTCTTTGAAGGTTCACAACATCTTCGTAATTTTATTTGCTCATTCATTAAATTGGAAATCTTTATTCATAACTTTTTACTCAATAGACTTCACAAAAATATTTAAGTCAGCAAATATTGATTTATATTATGATGATGAAAATTCACTTGCAAATTACCTTAGAATTCATTGGAAGACAGTAAAGCAGGTCAAAGACACCATCAACATAAACTAATGGGAAGCACTATGAGAAAGCAAACTTGGGTCCGCTATATTTTTCTCTCATCTGGCCTGTAGTATACATTCACTATAGCAAATCTTTACTAGTCTAGAATGCAAAGTGTATATAGTACACACACACTTTAGCTAGAACTGCTTTTTTTAAGATGAGTCACACTGTTCTGATCAAATTGTCATTTAAAGAAACACTGCAAACTGAAATTTTCGACTTAGAATTTGTCAAATAAAGTTTTTTATTCATTATTTGTTCTACATAAACAACAGAGAAAGAAAAATAGGTAGTGTGGGGATGGTGATGATACAAAACAAAAGCGAAGTCCAAGATCCTCTGTTCTCAATTGCAGTGTTCGTGAACACAACACCTGAGCACAGAAACTGCACATTCCCAGTGTTTCCAAATGCTTGGGAGGCATCAGTAAAATCTGAACAACTTCTTTCTCTTAATTTTAGGAGGCCACTGATTGTCCAAAAACCCTACAAGTTAGTGAATGGCTGGAGAGGATATTGGAAAAAGTAAAGTAGTATCTAGAAGATCACAACATAGAAACTCATACCTTAATGGCTTTACAATATCCTGTGTCATTCACTGAAGTGACAACCAAGAGAATAAGTGTCCCTCAAACTGAAGATGACCAATTTGGCAATTATATATTTTGGACTAAAGCAATATATATATATATATATATATATATATATATATATATATATATATATTTAAAACCTTAATATCTGTGCCATGAACAACTAACATCTCAGTTCTTCCACTAACTAGTTGATTTCATTCTGAAAGAATAAATAATATTTGAAGAAATCATTAGGAAATGCTCATTATTTTTTACTGTTTCAAAGACTTTATTTTTATTTGGAACAGTTTAGCTTTAGTAATTAAATAAAAACAGTTTTTATATTTCTCCTTCTCCAACATATGCATGGGTTCTCTTACTGTTGACATTCCAAAGCATAATGATAAGCTTATTTCACTTGGTAAACCTATGTACAATTATATGTTGCTATTACACAAAATTGATAATTTACATTAGAATTCACTCTGGGTGTAGCACATTCTGTGGATTTTAACAAATGTATATTGACATGTACCTGTATAGTATCATTTAGAATAGTTTCAATTCCCAAAAATTATTTGTGATCTGTCTACATATCTCTCATGTATTTTGAAAGAAAAAGAATATTGGAGGAAATAAAAACCAAAAGCATAATTGCCAAATGCAAATTTCAAACACAGCCACAGTTTTGAGAAAGTGATTAATTACTCTTACATAGTTTTAATATCACTGAAACATAATCCCTCTTTACATATTTTAAAACAAATTTATTAGCTAAGAGAACATAGGGAACAAAACAAAATAAAAAATCATAGAGGAAAATAAAAACATCACAGAGCTGAAAGGTACACTAGAAACAAAAGTATCATAATACAACTACTTGGATATCACAATTACAGACATGACAGAACAGCTTTATGAAATAAAACTGAATTCACTTAAAAAGTGTAAAATTAAAAATAATTTGGGATATCATGTGTTATGGTTTCTGTCTAGATGTCCCCTCAAAGTCTCGTGTGGTCATGGGCCTTTCTGAAGGGTGGCTGAATCTAGAGCATCTGATACTGGGGTTCAGGATGTGTGATTAGTAAATCAGTCCACTCTTGGTTTGGCATAGTTCTGCCTAGGATTAAGAGCATAACTGCTACACCCACCCTAGGGCAGGCAGCCTGCATACAATATAAGGGACAGAAAGAATCTTGTGTTTATTTTTTCTTACTTGCTTTTGCAGTTTCTGCTCCCATGAACTCTTTTTCCTCTTTAATCCCCCTCTGCTATGCCACCTCGCCTTGGACCCAGCTGACTATGGACTGAAACCTCTGTAAACTGTGGCCTAAACAAATCTTCCCACCTTTAACTTTGGGTGTCAGGTATTTTGTTTCAGCAATGAGATAAAAGTAACTAAAACAGAATGACAAATGTGGAAGATAAGCAAATGAGATCCAACATGTTCATAATTGGTGATCTTGAAGAAAAAAGAAGTGGTGGAACAAATAGCCAACACCCTACTGTAATGGGGAATCCATGCTGAGGAAACAATGCAACACACACACACACACACACACACACACACACACACCTATATAAAAGAATTGTAATAAACAGGACAAACATCAAGAAAATATTATTGAAGACAGAGCAACTGTGGAGCACACTATGACAATAAAAAAAAGCTAAGTGATATGTGGACATTCATCAGAAAAAGACAAGTCACATTCAGCCATGAAATGTTTAGGTGTATCTAAAAAGTTCTGCACAACTACAGTATTTTCACTATAGCAAGGGTCCTCGGCATGTATACAGTTCTGAAACGAAGCATAAATGTAATTCTAAAAAGTTAACTAATGTTTCACATAAAAAATATTCAGATGAATGGAAAATATAGCATCTATGATTATATCTTTGGTACAGGGGTACAATACTAACAAGTAAAATCCAACAACCTAAAACCTAAAAGTAAATAAATTTTTGTGGCTAAGGAATTAATTCTTTCAAATTTGAAATGAGTCTAAATGAAGACCACAGAAATACAGCTGGAACCTAAATGCAATAAATCTCAGTAATGTAGAATTGATAATATAATTTATATTCAGGAGCTATGAGCAGTGTTGATGGCCATAAAATACATATGCTTATTTATCTTACTATTGTAATAAGGACCTAAACAGGATGCTTGACACTTAAACTTCTATCCTAAGAAAAGACTCCAAACTATAAATATGTGCATAGTTTTTTTCTTATTTATAGCATTATGTTTCTGGAACTAAAATCTTCCTTGAGTAGAAATATATCTCTGAAATGCAGCAACTTTCTCAGTTTCATTCAGTTTAATTCTTTTTCATTTAATAAAATAAAGATACCATTCTAGTAGACAACTATCCATAATTGATCATGCTATTATATTTCCAAATATTTCTTATTTTAACAAAGAATGTATTACAAGAAATCATTCCTACAGAAACAACCCTCCCTCCCTTCTATCTCTTTTCCACCCTCCCTAACTTATCTTGTTATCTAAATTTAGCCATAAGAATAATCTCTAAATCTCATAATAGTCACTTAGGTGATGGGATTTCTTTTTGAAGTTTTATGTTTAACTAGAATTATTTTTAAAGGGTATACCTTATGCTGCTACATTCTACTTAATATGGTGTAAATATAGTGTAACTAAATAAATTAGCAAATATTCCATAGTTCCTCTTCTCTTATAGAATAATTTAAATGGTACAAATTTACATTTACGCTAGTGAGTGTAATAGAAAAATAGAAGTATCCAATTAACCTTATATACCTCAAATTATTTTTGCAACTTGATTTTTTTATCTAAGATAAGACCAAATGCAATAGTCATTTTCTGAAAAAAATCAAGTCAGTGTGTCTTAATTTGGAAAGTTAGATGGAATTTCTTAAAAAATATTCTGCTACTTCCCTAGAAGTGTTCAAAGGAAGTAATGCAATGCAGTTGTTTATAACTGATGGGCTTTTTTTGCTAAGATGTGATAAGTTATGCATTTATATAACCTCATATGAAGCCTGATATAAAAGTTGCCAGATTTGAAATCTTTAGAGTGTACAGCCATGGTTACTGCTAATAAAAAGAAATCACTGAAGCATCAAAGATGAAATGGCTACATTTACTATATGAATTATACCAATATTTTTGTGTGCATATGTTTGTTTTGTGAAAACGTATATATTTTCATTTGTGTGTGAGGGAAGAGGGACAGGAAAGATGCTTAACTGTCTTCTCTTATTACAAAGCAGAACACATAAATTGGTGAAACATTCAACAACTTAAAAGATGATAAACAAATCCATCAGATAAATTAAAATTGCTCAAAACAAGTGATTCGATATTCAACATATGGCTCTTTTTTCAGATATCTTTGAGAAACATTGTCAGTGTAGAATATAATTATGAATACCTCATTTTCCAAATTGATCTTGTGTAATGCTACTGTTCTTTCTCTTTTTTTTTTTCCAATATAGCTTCTATTTAGTCATTCTGTGAATGTTTCTCAGAGGACACAGCCAGGATGCTGATTATTTAAACATAAGTAATTTTCACTTGGAAAAGCAAGAACTATGAATTCCAGTTTTCCCTCAACCCCCTCCCAATGTTACAGTATCCTATTAACATAATGGGTTATATATACATGGCTAATTTCAGAACTCTTAAAAGTTTTTTTCCCAAGTCATCAACTTGCAAAACTTTCCATAAAGTATTATAAGAGCTTTATACTGACAAGCTTAACAATATAAATGGAACAAAAGATTCCAGAAGCTATTATCACAAAGTAGATAAAAAGCAAATGCCATACAAAATTTGGTGAGCCCGTTTGACCTCCAGTCTTGACTTCTTCCTTTACCAAAACCCTTCCCCAGGAAACTTTTTATAACTATTTCTTTAAATCATCCAGGGACACTGCATCAAACCCCACCCATCAACCCGCTGATGAAAAAAGCAAAATATCAATCACATTTTCCCATCTGCTGTTACAAAAAGGGTGTGCAGCCACCTGAAAGTACCAGAATAAGCACTGTCATCCCGTCTTGCCCATTAGTTTTACTGCAGCAAAGACTACTGGAATATTGAAAAAATATACCTGTAGTGTCTCTTTTTCCTGGTTTGATCCTAGCCTCACAAGGTATACATTTTTTTTTTCCTCACAAGGAATAAATGCATTTTAAGCATCAGCATCATAGAAACACAGCATCAATAATCAGTCACTTCTCACCCAACCCAAGCTTTTACCTGTGATGCTAATACAAAGACACTGAAAGGAAGAAAAGCAGCAGCTTGCCCAGCAATATTCTCATTGCAGCAGACAGCGCAATTTTGTACTTACAGATCTTACCAGGGAAATGTCTCAGGATCTTTACAATTTTTCTGCAGAACTCTGTTTCAAGCCCTCAGTCAGGCACGCTGTGCATCCAGGCAGAACCAAGCCGTATGGAATGTCTATGCAGCTGGGAGATAATGGGACTCTTTTACCCAGCTGGGACTGCAAGCCTTTTATCCACTGAGTATTGCGTGGCTCCTCTCTGGTCTTAAGCATGAAATACGCTCCTCTCCTGCTGCATTCCTGACGGAACCTAGACAATTAGTTCTCGAGGCACATGTGCAAAGCTCCCGTTTGGAATATTCAAAAGGAAAATTCTCCCTACACTGAAAGCCAGTTCTATCTTCATCATGCTTCACAGAATCAGAGAGCGCTGAGAGCAGCTGCCATTCCACTGGCATGAAAGATTAAATTCATCCTCCTCTTTCTTTTACCAGAGATAGTCACTCCTGTCGGGTCATCAGAAAATCTCTCTTATTGAAAACTGGGTCAGACTAACTACTTATTAGGTTTCAACAGCAAAGGAAGTATTTTTTTTTCCCTTTGGTTTCACTGCATTGTCATTTGCAAGCAAAGATGAAGCCGGTCAAGGGTCTGTGCTGATTTAGACTGTATTCAAACCTAAGCTTTCTGATGCATGCCAGGAGCTCCTGCTACAAGTTAGAGTGAAAAGAAAAGGGAAATAGAATCAAAGGATCATAAGCACTATCACTAAAACCTTTCT